>PYST01000052.1:0-146368 GCA_003049485.1 Ophioceras dolichostomum
TACCCCCCGGGAGGTTGCTAACGGCCGGCTGTCGAAGCCGGGCCGAGCCCGGCGTTAAATCCTACTACTACTACTACTACTACTACTAGCTACTTCTAGTTAACTAGCACGCTCATTTTAAACATAATCTTCGCATGGACCCTGCTATCCCACGCTCCCAGGTATTCACCAAAAGGCAGACGGAATAGCTCATTATATTTCCTATCCGACACTCGCTCCATATTGTCGATGCCTAGGCTGGTCCCTGTAATCACGGCGCGGAAGCTTTAACAATGGCCCAGCCCCGGGTCAGCCACCCCGTTGCCTACCTTGTCCGTATATAGGCATGATATGTAGCCCGGCTTTTCTGCTAGATCTCCATCCCAAACCCAACTCCCAAGCCGTGAAGGTTCATGTTCAGTGGTATCACGTGACAGCCCGTTTGTTCCTCTGCTGAGTCAGCATTGTCCCGACCGTCATCCCCATCCGAGACCGGCTGGCGGTGCGATGAACCGGTCCCTGGACTGATGAATGCGAGCCGAGCCGAGTTCGGTGGGTGGGACTTTGGAAACCGCTATTCCTTGTCGGCTGCAAGCCGAGCCACTAAAGCACCCGATTCCCATCCCGTGTGCCTTGCTTTTGGATAGAGGGGCTCTCCCTCATGATTTTTATTTCCCGGTAGCCGCAGTTGCCCCTCCAAGAAGCGACACTAGCGCCAACGACGCCAGAAAAGGCGCAAGCCAACTTTTGGATATAGGATCGACGACGCTTTGAGGACACCCACTACCTTGGGTATCTTCTTCCGTTTGCTCACACTTTTATTCTTTTATTTTCGTTTGCTCTATCGCTTATCCCATTCCCTCTCTCCGCACCTCATCAGCGATCATCAATCCCAATCACACGGTACGTACCCCCTTCTCCAGGATCCTTCTCCGGGACGCCCCTATCAGCCACAACACAAACATGGGGTCAACGACATCGACATCCCCCCTCCCCCTCCTCCTCCCGCCCGCGATGCACACCTCCCCAAAGATAGTCTTCTTCACCGACTTCGACGGGACGATCACGATGGAGGACTCCAACGCCTTCATGGCCGACCACCTCGGCTTCGGCGTGGCCAAGCGCCTGGCGGGCGACGTCGAGGTGCTCGAGGGCCGGCAGTCGTTCCGCGACGCCTTCGCCGCGATGATGGGCTCGGTGCCCACGCCGCTTAACGAGTGCGTCGATCTGCTCCTCCAGAGCATCAGGCTCGACCCGTACTTCAAGCAGTTCTACGCCTGGTGCCGCGCGAACAACGTGCCGGTCGTCGTGCTCAGCGGCGGGATGAGGCCCGTCATCGAGGCGCTGCTGAGGAAACTGATTGGCGATGAAGAGGCTGTGAAGGGTTTGCAGATTGTTAGTAATGATGTGGGAGTCGCGGAGGGAAAGAAGAGCGTCGATGAGCAGGATGGGTGGAGGATTGTTTTCCACGACGATAGGTGAGTGGATGAGCCAAGCCACTTCGGCTGGGTTATTGATGATGACCGGTCCAGGCCAAGCCAAGCTGGCTGACTGGCTCCTCTAGAGAATTAACAAAGCTGACAAAAACGTTCCGACGTGGGTGTCATTACCAGCTCCTTCGGACACGATAAGTCGATCGAGATCCGGAAGTACTCTAGCCTGCCTGACGGCCAGAGGCCCATCATGTTCTACGCGGGCGATGGTGTTTCCGACCTGTCGGCCGCTAAGGAGACAGACCTGCTGTTTGCTAAGGAGGGAATGGGTGAGTTTCTTGATGCCTAGCCATGGCGCTTCCAGCTTTGGCATAGAAACCCCATCTCGGAAAGACTGCATCGATACTAACAGGGCAACCTTCATGATCAAAGACCTAGTGTTGTACTGCGAGAAGCAGCGAGTGCCGTACACGACCTTTGCCGACTTCTCCAGCATCCTGGAGACGGTTAAGGCAGTGTCGGAGGGGAAGTTGGATGTCAAGGATGCCGCGAAGAAGTTTGAGTCGTATATGTAGTGGTTGGAGGGGGCTAGCAACATGGTGTGAAGGAGAATAGACAAATATCTGCATCATATTAGAACGAGTTAGATCTACATATAGACAGGCTCATCCATCAGCCTGCATCAGGCAAGCCTGCTTGGAACCCCTTGCTACCGACCTACTGCTACGATCCTACCCGAGTTCGCCTTCGGACCAATCGCCTAGCTCCGCGAATGTGAATATTATACTCCTGAGTCAGCCGCCTATAAGCTATGAGCCGTAGATGGGCACCGGGAAACGATGTCAGTCGAGACAATAGAACGTATGGCGGGGCGGCGAGGACATACGATCAAGACGTGACTTTGGAGGATTCACGCTGCATGGGTCTTGAGCGCTGTCAGCTAGGAGATATCTGATCATCAGATTCCGCAGTCGGTGGCGGGGGCCACACATGGCCTGCATCTGGAATCGAGGCCTGCCACGGCTCCCCGATGGTTCCGAAGTCCCGTTCAGCTGCTCTGGACAACGGAAGCCCGGAGGAAAGCCATGCACACGAATAGGCTGTCGCTATCTACTCACCTAGGTCTGTAGGTACTCTTTCTCCATCCATATGCTTCCAGGAGGAGGGAATGGCGTAAAGACAACCCGATATGTTCTTCGGCTTGCTAAACATCTCTGGCACGATGAGAAGACAAAAAATTTCCTCCCAGGCTGCAATCGCCCAGGCACGAGACTTTGCCCTTTGTTCCTGTCTCTGTTGCCATGAGCTAACTTGACTTGCAGCGGCAACCCCGACTTGCCATCTCCTCCAGCTAAACACGCGTGCGCAATCACACCTCCGTCATTGGCTCATCAGCCCGGACAAACACTGCCAAGATTGCTAACTGTCCACCAGCCAAGGCGCACGCGATGCAACATGGAAGTCCTTTACATGCGTGCTGAGATTCTTCTACCAATCCGGGTAGTGTACGTTATCCGTTCAGGGCTCCAGAGCGGGAGGAAGTGCAGTATTGCGGCAGATAAGGCGGGGTGTGCGAGAGGGTGCCTCTCCAGCCAGGCGAAGATGAAGCTCGCAGCCTTACCTCCTGGTTACCTTTTACGGCCGGAGCGAGGAAGCTGAAACAGCAACCGCAGAACCTATTAATAATTCTTACCAACCGAAGCCGTCCGTGTTATCTCTCGGGTGCGGGGGTCCTTGTGGCTCTGGTCCAGGTGATCAATGGGTTTGCAGCTGCGAGGATTGAGTGGATGTGATATCGTTCTTCCCGCTTTCCTAGCCACGGGGGGAGCGAGCGAATGCTATCTGTTCTGTGTATTTTAACACCCGACACCTCCCCTCCTCCACCCCGACTGTCTCTCCTGCTGCTCCTTTGCTCCCCGTCTCCAGGCACTCCTCTCTCAATCTAGAGCAAGTCACGTCGTCACTCAGAGTGAGCATACCTTTCCACCTCCTCGTCTCTCAGCAGGCACATTAGGTGTTACCTAATTGCTTATCTATTCGGTGCTAATATTCGACTAGCCTCCCGAAACCCAGCGACATCTCCAACGCAAGCCAGATCCAAAAGTCAAGAAACAGGCCAAGCCTCAGCTCCTTCCAAAACTTCCACTCCCTTATCACTTAGGTCCCACTCATTCTCGAGTCAGCCACTCCCTACCTACCTGGGTACCTAGGTTCATATCTTGCCTGATAAATAATAATTGCCGACTAACTTATCGAGTATACTGTACTAGACACCCAGTCGCCATGCCGGACGTCGTTATCGTCGAGACTGTCGAGGTCGTTGAGACCGTGACGGTGGTGGTTTTCGATGATGACTAAACGGGTGATTGTCTCGTTAAATGCCTTCCTTGGGTCTCCCTCGCGGTCAAGGGGGTTGCACAAGGCGACGGCCGTTGAGAAGGAGGATGGGGATCTGAAGTCACGGGCGGCATGTTGTCATCATTCTGGAAGTGAAGGAGGTTGTTGTTTTGTCCCCGGTCCTAGCAAGAACCCCCATCATTAACGGTGCCGCGTGCCGCATAAGTCAGCTCCTAGATCGGGTCAATAAACATCTTAACTTTCGGGTTTCTTAATAGTACCGACTGGACCACCCACAGCTCACTCGCGAAAACGCTGGATCCGCTGTTCCAGCCGCCTCGTGAAGGTCACGATAATGAATGGTCGGTGTTTTGTCTGCCTCCATCAACCCAAACCCGAATTGCACACACCAGCCAGGGCAGACAACATTCTGACGTGGGTCAGTAGGTACCTGGGTAGACAGTAATGTGAGGCAATGATGGGAGCCTCTTTCCCCCTTCCCATGCTCATCAGATATGGAAGGCCTTTCAGTCCCACCTTCGAATGACTGAGGATGGTGTTTCTCTCGTCACTATTTCTTACTTAGCCGACCTACCGATGTCGGTCTCTCTGGCTCGCCCGCCCGGACAATTGCACAAGCTCACGAACAGGACACGGTCTGCAGCGCGAGACTTGCCCTGCTGATGGCAGCTTCCGTATTGGAGTTCGTGATGTTATCCCGATCTTGACTGGAACGAAATCCGGGAGGATGACTACGGTTATGTCCGATGTCATCCGAAGGAAGGAAAGGGGTTGTGTCATTGGCTACCTATCAGGTAGGGAAGTGGAGCTCTGAATGCCACGAGGCCCATGCTTCCTCTTATATCTTCACGCCTATCACCCTGGTCGCGAGATTAGCGACTGTCTGGCGATTCCTCTCCCAGCAGTCATAGTCACAGTCTCAGCCGCAGTCACAGCCGCCACCGCTGCCTTGGTGGAGAAGAGGAGGCAGCTGAATCTGTCGGGGAGCATTATCTTCTGCGGTGTTGGGGAGGCACTTGCGGGTGGTCTTGAGGGGGCATCGGCTGGTGGCGCTAGGGAGACGTCTGCTGGGCTGCGGAGGAGGAGGAGGAGGAGGGCCGCTCATGTAAGTTGAAGTCGGCATGTACGAATCACGAGAGGGCGATGGCCCCGGCCAGCGGGGTCCCTTTGTGAGGCGTCGGTTCTTGGGCGAAAGAACCGCGGGGAGGCGCCCCTCCACCTTAGGCAGAATACTTCCTGATCATAGCCTTTTGAGTAAGCCGGGTGAACCAGGAGCCTCGTGGGAGGAAAATTGTTGGGCCCTTGGGCCGCTAGGGGAGCATGGGGAGGGTTGGGAGTCCGCGGGGAGGCCCTCCGTAGCCTCCTAGGAAGACGGGGGAGGGTGGTTACGGGGAGGAGGTGGAGCCCATAGAGCTCTCGTCGCGATATCCGCGGCCATGGCCTCCAGCCCTCCTTGTTACTTCACTGGTATAGGACTCTTCATCGCTAGAGTAGTAGCTACCCTGGTCGTCGAAGTCCTGGTTGCCTTCCCACCCTGGCCGCTGTAGCCTTGATCGTCATAACCACCTGGTCGTAGTTGTAATGGGCCATAATGTAGGGGGCATAGAAATGGGTCAGCCCTAGTAATGGGTCACTGATCAACAACAGTAGGGGGCAAATATCAATGAATAATTGCCAGCTCAATTAATTAGCTAAAAATTCGGGAATTGCTGCATTTTACTCATCATCAGCATCGAAAGCCTCTCGTGCACGCCGCGTAAGGATACGGGCTCTTCCTGATCGTCTCCGCGCTAGCTCCTCCTCGTTATCAGCCTCTTCCACTAGCTCCTCGCCACCAGGGGCTTTCCCCCTTTGTTCCGGCTCCCTATTCATTTTGGCTGCATTTTCAGCAAGGTTCATAAAGCGCTCGTTGGGGTCCTGCTGTATTTTCTTCTTTTTTTGGGCTGGAGGCGTTCGATTTCTGCTTCCAGCTGGGCGATCTTCTGCGTGAGAATAGCCTCGCGGCTGTGGCAAGAATCCAGTGCTTTTGCCACTTTTCTGATTTTCAGGCGGGTACTAGGGGTGTTCTCTGCGGCTTGAAAGAGGTCTAGAACATCGCTTCCACGCTGTGGCGTTGCCATTTCCTGCTGGGGAGGAGGCTCGGGGG
Organism: Ophioceras dolichostomum; assembly: GCA_003049485.1. NCBI lineage: Eukaryota > Fungi > Ascomycota > Sordariomycetes > Magnaporthales > Ophioceraceae > Ophioceras > Ophioceras dolichostomum. The sequence goes on from PYST01000052.1 coordinate 5,917, forward strand.
TAGCTGGCCGGGGGTGTTGGATATGGGGGCTGGACAGGGCTTTGGTACGATTGCGTGGGAAAAGCCCTGTCCCCCTCCAGCCAGAACGGATATTTTGCTCGCTCAGGCTTTGAAGGCGTGCTTTCATATAACAGTTGAGAAATTTGAGCTTCCCAACTGGTGCCGACTCCTTCAGAACGGCTAATTGTTAAGGTGCTTCCTGTGAGCACTTTTCAAGGGGGAAAACACGCCCACGTCAAGGGGCTGGGTAACGTGAGAGGTGTAAGGGGGGAGGAAAAGGATAAAAACGTTGTTTAGGAAGCAGGGAACCATAAATTTGTCGGTGCAATGCGAGCCGTGACCGTCTCCTACCAGGAGGCGTGCTTCCACTTCTTTCTCGGGCAAAGTCTGCGGGATAAACACCTTTTCCAGCCATTCCTGAGCAATCTCGTTGTTCGTCCAGCCGTTTTCTGAGTAGGTAATAGCCTAGCCGGGGTGCTTAGCGAGAATCTCGTCGGAAACCACTGTTCTTGGATGCTTTTGGCCTTAAACTTCACCAGGGGGCTTAGGCTTTTCCCTGTAGCGCTCACGCACTCGACCAGAGAGGTCCAGCTCCTCCCTTGGTTGCTTTTCACGTTGACAGAAGAGGGCCTGACCTCGGAGGACCTAACCACAAAGCCATCTAGTCCCATCCCTTCCATAAACCCCACCTCGTCTGCGTTATACCGGTGCTGCGGGAGGACCCAGTCCCAAGTATCGTAGCGGTCGAAAAGTGCATTGATGTTCTTAGGAGATGCCGCGTTGACCCTCTGGTAGTCAAGACGCCTCCCGATTTTGGTTTTTAAGGCGGGATTCCTAGCAATAAAGTGCCTCGTCCACTTCTGACCCAAGAGCTGATAATCTCCGTTGAGCTGGCAGATAGCTATGGCCATTCCATGTACCTGGGAGTGGGTTGGAGCGTAGCCAAGGGACTCTTGACGCAAAGCCCAGCCTACCAGATCTTCCTCTTGCACCGCTGATAATCTCTGTTGATTTTCATGGGCAGCGCTGGGAGGTGGGATGTCCTTGATGCGGCGACGCAGGGTCTCTCTTGGAACGCCATATCTTTGCGCAGCTTTCCGAATGCTGCGACCGCTCAGGACATCATCCACGGCCTCCAGAACGCTATTCTCAGTATAAGAATTCATAAAATATATTCATCTGACATCAATTGGCTGTAAAAACAACGAGTGGCACGAGAAAGGGGCTGCGTTGGGTCATGTGGATGGGCCCAGAAATTGGAGTGGGAGATGAAAATTTTAGTGACTCATTACTAGGGCTGACACACAACTATGCCCCCTACGTTAGCTGCAAATGTTGATGGTAACTAAAAGTTGACATTAGAGTTAAATACGGTCGAGTTTCAAAGGGTCCAGCACAATAGTGGGCTTTCTTCAGTTTTCTGATCGAAGAGAACAGCCGAAACCGACAAAAAGATACACCCTTGACCCCTTATGTCACACGGAGGAATCTACAGTGGGCCTTTCTAGGCAGCAGAGTGGGCCATAGGCCACGTCAAGCCCAGAAGGTGCCTCAGGCATCTAGGAAAGATGGTCTATATAAGGGCAGTTGTATTATATCTTCATCCAGAGGGGATCCTAGATCCTTAAGCCTCCATTAGATGCCCTTAGAGATTATCCCTTGCAATACCACAAGCCCTTATTACACACAAGCCCTTGTAACACCTTACCTGGCTGGCACGGGATAGCTCACTTCCACATACTAACTGTCACTCTCTTTGGCGGTAATAAAACCTCAGACCAGCCGAACTGAGACCGTAGCCTCCCAACCATGGCCAACCGGCAGTTCAAGCGGCCGCCTGTTGCCCACAGGGTGCAAGCCATTGCCATCTACGAAACTCTATCCTGTGAAGCCCGCCGGAGACAGGTAGTTGCGGATAGGGCAAGACTTAGCCACCCTGTTTCCGTCCGGCAGGACGTTCGCGAAGGCCGTCTTGGTTATCAGCTTCGCTGCTTCGAGTCCTGTTAGGATTTGCCGGCCATGTGTGCTCGTTCCTTGGGCCAATCGATCCTTCAGCCTTCGAATCACATTCAGGGTGCTGGTTTATTCGAGGGAGCTAGGTACGACTCGTAGTAGTATGGAGCCGGTTGGCCGATCGACCGCCCCACTGAAGAATGGCTGGCTTATTGGTCGTTCTATTTTCCACGACCCACCTGCTGGGCAGTTGAGCCAGTCATTCGCCAGGCACGTAGCTCAAGGAAGAGTGTAGAATAGGGCATTTCCGGGGGCCAAGATGTGTACCAACGGGATTATAGTACGCGTGCGGGGGCTCGACTTACACCAAAGTCCCCACATCCCTGACAGGTATGAGTATTGGTACACTAGGTAGAAATACTAGATCGTGTTCTCTCGAAGTGTCCCTGCCACTAGTTACTTTCACAGACCTCTGGCTGGGCGAGGACGATGTCCACCTCGAAAAGGCCTTGACAGTCACTCTTTACCACCACAGTCCACCTTCTGCCAGTTCATTTCCGTTCGTGGCCAGAGACACCACGTCGGTGCCGCGATACCGCCCAACTTTCTGGCTCCTTCAAGGGCAGTGTGGTAGTGGGACAGCCCTGGTGATTGCTGGAACCTATTGGCGTTGAGTGTTGTCGTCTCGAGTCACAGACCTGTTTTTATGTAGGACCTGGCAGCTTCAAATGACGAATTCTCCCCCGCAAAATTGAGGTCTTTCCCCCTCCCCTTCCTCAGCCTGCCTACCGGCAGCCATAATCCACGCACTCAGCCGCAGTTGCTAGTCCAGACACTGAGTTCCGCGCTGTCGGTTAACACTAGCGAGCGCGGGGTTGGCATGAAGCTCCCACACGAATCCTTGGGGCATCAACCAACCCGAGCGGCCCACGTTATCAACGGATGGGAGACATGCAGCCATGGCCCGGATGACCAGAAGTGGTATGGGTGTGGCACACTCGCGGAAGGGGATGAAGAATATGAGGCTTTCTGTCCACCCTCAGGACACGGAGCGAGCGACGGAGCGAGGGGTGGAACGAGCAGCGGCCGCACAGCGTCGATATTTCAGGGCTCAACCGATCCTCATCCCCCATCCATTCAATTCTTCCTCCATTATCTCCCGCTCCACAAGAAATTGCTGTAGACAGCCCCAGAATCTAAACCAAAGCGATTGATTCTGCGCATCAATCACACCAAGTTCCAGTCGTTTTCCCCGACCTGCGGTGACCAGTCCTACTACTCTAGCCCTGCGCGATCTGCCTTGCCTACCGACGCTAAGGAGCAGCGGCAACAGCCTCGATCATTACCCCTCACGCTAAGGACCTTCTGGGAGAGCAGAAATTCAGGTAAGCCAAACCATACAGATTTCGCATTACCGCCGAGTATCAGATAATTGATTTTGGCTGTTCACCCACGTATTGAGTAGAGAATTCCCTCCCAATGACCACCGTACCAGAGGAGACGGATGACCCGCAGCCTCCAGCGGCTGATGCGTACACCGGTGTTGATGATGGGTGGCCCCAGGGTGCGAGCTATGAACAAGGGCAATGGTATGAGGGGTCTGGCTACACAGAAGGACAATCCCTAAGGCGACGCAAGGGCAAGGACAAGGGCAAGGGCAAGAGCAGGTACAAGAGCCGACACAGCGACCAAGGATACACGCAGGCAGGCCACGCCTACTCCAGTAGTAGCGGTCAAGGCTACGGTCAGCCATATCCGACTGGCAGCGGCGGAGGACAGAGCTACTACGACCAGAGTTACTCGACCGTCCAGGGGTACTCGGACACAAGCTACGGTTCGGGATACTCAACCATCAGCAGTGGCCAAGGCTACGGCCAGCTCGCAAGCTCCGGCACAAACCAGTACTGCAATCCAAGCGACACAACCGGAAACAGTCAAGACTACAATCAAGTGTACGCGACTGCAGTCACTAGTGGTGAAAGTCTAGATGACGCTGTGAGTGGGAATGCTGGGCACACTGCGGGGCAGAACGCGGGGAGTGGCAACGCAGGCGCTCAACAGGTTTTCAGTGTACAATAGTGATGATTGATGAGGGAGCAGGTACAATGGAGGAGGAATGCCTCCAAATTACTTACAGCCATGTAAAAGATATTTGAAACCAGAGCGCCCCAGACATCGGGTAGAAACAAAAAGGAAGTGGAAAAATTATGCATTTGGAAATTCCCGTCAGTCCCCGATTTTTGGTCGCCTTCTTCACGCATACCCAACACCAGGCAGGCAGGCTGCTGGGAGAGCGGCGAAAGCAACACAGTTCAGAAAGTGCACTTTGCACAGAATACAGACAGTTGGGCATCAACATAAACTGCCGTTTCCTCGCCTCTTCCTCGTCGCTGTTATTAAAGGCTTCAAAAACACCGCCATCTCCTCGACGTAATAATTCCGTAGCTAGACCTGGATTGTCTAAGCCTCTCTCAAACAATTCACGCCCCTGTCGCACACAAGAAATACATCTCCGAAACCTGGCTGACGCCAGGGATGACAACTACCACCACCAGTGCGCAAGTGTGGGCGGTCGCCGTGGACAAATACCTAGGCGAACTGCGAGCACCCGAACGCGAGAGAGTGTTGCTTGTGGGCGACGCGGAAAATCTCGTCCGGCACGTGAGTCGCTTGCAGGAGGCGTACGCCGCCAGGATCTCCGCCCAGTGGTTTGACCGCCTCGCGCCAATCCTTGACTGGGTGTCGAAGCTCGCAGGGTTTCTCGACTCAACATTCCACGGCGTTTCCCACGGGTCCTTCGCGCCGCTGTGGGGGTCATTGTCATATGTTCTGGAGGTATGTCGAACAATTATTACACAGGTGCGCGTGGTGTGTGCTCGTGCTCTACGCTGTCTGTTTCGCCGCAGCCCTTTACCTTGAGCTCCAGCGATCTCTGGGTGGCTGGTCCAGGATTGCACGCCTGAGCCCCGTCAAATAGACGTTCGAGCACAGCCCGACCCCTCATCCCCCTTCGCTCCGTCATGTCCGACCACCCCAACCTCTCTACGATGCCACTCAAGATGTCTGGTAACTGCCAGCCGCCTTCCATTCCGCCCAAGCTGTTATTGACCGCCTTACTGACTTATGCCGCTGTCATTCCCCGCCCGGCGCACTTGCGCACAATTCCCAGCTCGCTTCTACTCACGCCCGTGGGCTTGAACAGCTCGTCGAGGTGCTCGAATCGGTGCATCGCGCATTCCCAAGGCTCAAACTGTACGAGAATTTGGTGGACGACGTGTCGGACGAGTTTGCCACTGCTCTGGTCGGCTACTACGTCGAGCTGATCGGTGTTTGTCGGGACGCGATTGACTTCTTCAATCGAAGACCGATCAGTAAGTACCGCTCAGCAAACTAACTCCACCGCCGCCCATCATCATTCCCAACATCACTCCCATCATCAATTTCCATCAATACCGTCCTTCCACCGATCGACCTCAACCCACCCCTCACATCAATCCCAACGCCATGCGCCAATTCGAATTCCCGCTGATTCCGGGGCTTTGTCATCAGAAAACCTGTTGCTTCCGTCCTTCACATCGTTCAAGGACAAGACGTCTCTTCGAGTAGCTCGTCTCCGAGACTTGACCTGCAGCCTCGACTGGGAAGCCAACGCAAGAACCGGACTTCGCCACTTGCGTCAGCAGGACGAGCACCACAAGCAGGTCTTCAAGCTCCTCTCGCGAGTGTCCTCCCCCCTAAGCGCCCATTATCTAGGAGACCGCGGCATTAGTACAATGCTGTTCGGCAAACTCCCTTTCCAGAACTTACCCTCGAGGAAGAATTCCTTCTTCTTTGGTCGCAAAGACGAGCTTCACCGTATCACCACCGCCCTGCGGCCCGCGGCGACTCCCGCTGAGAATGGCAAACAGCTCGCGGTATGCCTTCACGGGCTAGCCGGTGCTGGCAAAACCCAGCTGGCGCTGGAGTTCGCGTATCGACACATGGAATCCTATGACGCCGTGTTGTGGGTGTCGTCCGAAACCTCCGTCAGGCTCACCGAGTCGATCGGCGCCATCGCCCGCGGCATCGGGCTGGCGGACGAGTCTATGCAGCACCCAGATCAGTTGCGAGGAATAGTGAAGCGCTGGCTCTTCACGTCTAGCAAGAGGGGTAGGCTCCAACGCAGCTCATTAGAGGATTTAACAGACAGTATTCCTTCCACGCACTCAGCTCTGCTAACTTGGGCGATTGGTTGATCGGCATAGGAGCTAGCGAGTCCTCGGTCTCGTGGCTGCTCATATTCGACAACGTCGAGGATACTTCTCTCATTGAGCCCTACTGGCCACAAACCTCGAGGGGTTCCATCATCGTCACGTGCAAGAGTGCAGATCTCGCCAGCCGCTTTGCATCCAACCGTCAACTGAGCATCCCGGTCGAGCCATTCACGCCTACCACGGGAGCATCCTTCCTGCTCTCCCTGATCTATGGTGGCAACGACGAGATCTCCGAGAATGAGCGGATGTTAGCTGGCCAGGTGACTGCGTCGGTCGGTCACCACCCACTCGCTCTGGACCTCATCGGACACTACGTCCGCCGGTGCGGCAAAACGCTTGCCTCTTTCCTCAGGGACAATCCGGCCTTTGAGAAAACCTTCCTCTTTGGAACGCATTTGGAGTCATGGACCGAGAACGCTTACCAACACTCCATCGGCCATGCGTGGACCATGCACCTCGCCACTCCCACCCCCGGCCCCAGCGGCTCGAACCGCAGCCTCGACTCGTCGTCAAGGCTACTTCTCTACATGCTATCACTGCTCGACCAAGATGGCGTACCGTTAGGGCTCCTTAGGGACAACAAGAGAGAAGCTGCGTAAGTAAGAACCCCGGGTCGGGTCTAACTTTCGTGAGACGGGGCTGACCTACAATGTTTTGCTTATGGCCAGACTCCACTTAGGCCCGGATCGACCCGAGGAGATGCCCAATCTCGACGAGCTGGTCACAAGCCCCTTCAACGATGCGACCATGTAAGCTGCCCTCAAGCAAATACACGCCGCACAGCCGCACCCTCCCGGAATCAGCGAGTTCCTAGACCCCCAGTCATGCTTACTCGTCCATCTGCTGCTTGCAGTCTCGACCATTCCGTACTGTCACTCCTTGACTTCGCCCTCGTTACCGTTGACAACAAGGTCAGCAGCCTGAAGTGCCACCGACTGGTGCGGATTGCCGTCTCGAACGCCATGACGGCCCGGGAGAGGTACCTGGTCTTCAACCGGCTCGCGTTCTTCCTCAACGCGTCGTTTCCGACGCAATCAAACGGCCGACATCTGCATGATCAATGGGAAACTTGCGAGACACTCGCGACCCAGGCTGTTGCGCTTCTGGAGACATATTCACAGCACTCCGAGGAGGTGGGGTGTCCCATCGTGCTATCTCGAGTTGCCATTCGATGCTCGTGGTGAGTTCACAATCCCAACAATTCGGCACCCTTTTTGCTTGCCCGCCAACCTACGACATGCGGACATGGCGCCTTGCTCGTCCCACGGCGTGTTCTACGCACGCAGTCTACGCCCCGATCCCCTCGCCGTATACAGAATAAACAAAAAGCACGGCATCACTTAACTTCACAAACGTGCACGGCAGGTACTTCTTGGAGACGGGGCAGTACGCAATCGCGCTCAAGATGGTCAACCAAGCCATCTCGATCTGCGAGACGGCCCTCGACATGGGCAATCATCCCGGCTATAGCGCGCGCATTATCCGAGACCTGATCACCCGCCTGCTCAGCATACGCGCCGCCGTCGAGAGGGAGAAGCCCGCGGCCGACCACGGCCTCGCCGTCGCGCAGGACATCTGCTCGATCCGGGAGAAGAATAGGCGGCCCGACAACCCGCAGGACGACTACTGGTTCTCCATCGGCCGGGGCAACCTCGCCGTCTCGCTGATGGCCGTTGGCCGCGCCGATGAGGCCCTGCCGATCCTGTCAGAAATGCTCGCCAGCAAGGACTTGAAAGCGATGGAGGATCAGTACCTGTGCAACATGTGTCTCTGCCGAATTCTCTTAGCCGAGCTCGAGGACGCGGTTGCGTATTATGCTAAGGCCATCGAGGCGGTCCGTCGGTTGAGGGGAGAGAACGGCGTCCAGATGGCTGTGTATGGTCTTCCCACTTCGTTTTCCTCCTCCGTTACGACTCAGCCGGCCCCTCCCTAGCTCCCCCTACATGTACACGCATGGGTATAGGAACACTGCTAGACCGGCAGCCAGTCTCTGGATAAAAGCGGAGAAGCAAAGCAAAAGAAGGCTAACACTCCTGGAAACGGGTGTACATCCCGGACCCAGCATCCTGTTCTACGCCGCCAAGATTGCGCACAAGAGGGGTGACCTCAAGTCGACGTATGCGGCGCTGGAACGCTGTCTTCAGATCCGCAAGGCGTCCATGCCGCATCATCACGCCACAGGGTTCACACTCCATCAGATTGGAGTCATTATGGACTCTGAGGGGAATCATGAGGCGGCCATGTATGTTGACTAACTTGTCTCCTAGTTACCCACCCACTTCCGTACCTCCCGAGGAGTCCTTCATTCTTTCTCTCGTCTCATCCTCACTGCCACTACCTGCTGCCCAGCCTGCAGAGGCACCCATCTACCACCGCACACAAACGGGGAGATTTTCTCCCACGCAAACACGCGCACGAAGACTCCCTAGCCTACGGACCACGCACCGTCTCAATACTCTCCTCATTTTCAGTCTCACCCAACCCCTTATACTAACAAATTCTTCCCTCCTCATTCTTCCCCTCGCGCACCAGCCCAATCCTCTCCGAAGCCCTCGAGATCTTGACCGGCGGCGAATGCCACCCGGGCGCGGTGTGCCGAACGGCCTTCGCCCTCTCGGACGCCTGCATGCGGTTCGGCGACCCGGACGCCTCGCGGAGGTACCGAGAGGTCGCACAGACCTACAGGGCGAAGATTGGCGATGACGTCCCTGCCGGCGACGCCAACAAGTACAAGCTCAGCGAGACGCCGGCTGAGTACGATGTCTTCGTTACTGTAGGCCTGCGTTAGTGGTACCTACGAGAGTGTCTGCGGTCGAGATTGACCATGAACGAAAAAAAAGAAGGCAACGCAGTCTGAATACGTGGTCGCATCTCTGCATATGTAGAGCTGTCGTGACCTGGTAGGACTTGAAAAGGACACTTGAAAAGGACTGATGATATAGATCAGCAGGTAAGGTGTAGGCAGGTATGAAGGCACTCACTCACCCCTACCACACACACCCTACAGCATCTCTTATTGCGACGGATAGGATTACTTTTCGAGCCGAGAGTGGAAAAGAGCAAGGCGAAATCGAACGAGCCTACTTTTCTCTTCTTTTCTTCTCTCGTCTCTCTTATCTTTTCCCTTTTTTTCCTTCTTTCTTTTCCCTTTTGCTTTCGTCTTTTTTCTTTCTTTTTTTCTCTTTTCTCTTTTCTCTTTTGTCTCTTCTCTTTTGTCTCCTCTCTTTTTTCGTTTTTCTTTTTACTTTCCCAACAAGTCCCTTCCCCACGGAACAAGCAACGAAGGTACCCCGGTTCATGGCCCCTTTCTTGCCACCATCTCGGATCACGCTCCTTTGCCATTTTTCTTTTCTTTTCCTCGTCACGGTTTGTCTCCCTTCTCTCTGAGCGTACGAAAGGAACGATGGGCTCCAGGGGAAACAGTACCGTACCCACATACTCGATATCAGTTGAGGTAGTCTGCTCGAAAAGTTTTACCAGTTTGAATTTGAATTTATTGTGGACGGTAAATCGCCATCAGCATCGAGACCCCTCCTGATGTAGCAAACCTCCCCCCCCCCCTCTCCCCTGTCCTACTGACTGCTGTATCAACGAAGTCAAAAACAAAACTTTCCTTCCTTACATCAGTCATAGCTCGCCATCTCCTCTTGATGCCCTTCTTCGCCACGATAGTAGTTGCACAAAACTTCGCCATACAATTTGAAACTTGACACGCTTTACCCTTTCTTCTCCTCCCACGACGACCAGCATCTATCAAGTACTGCTCCCGTGGTGAGCGCAAGGACCGTCTATGAAGCCACCGAGGCGAGGGAAAAACCAGCGCAGGCCAGAGATCGGCTAGCTCAGGCTGACAGACAGGAATGGTCGAGGCTTATATTAGGAGGCATGAAAGGTGGGTTTCTGAGCTTTTACGTACACAAGCTGGCCGCCTTGCAGTTGTCGCATTCACTGCCGCATTTCTTGACTTTTCTGAGCTTCCCTTCGACCACCTGCCACGTCGGCTCGGGCTTCTCAGCCTCCAGCTTGCCGGGGCGGACCGGCGTCGCGGTCTTAGTGGTAGTGCTCCCCGAAGAGGAGTGATCACTGCTGTGGTGGTCACTTCTCTTCTTCTTCTCCTCCTTCCCGCTAAACCCACCCCCCTCTGGCCAGGTGCCGGTTGGCTTCGGGGGGGATAGGGAATGACGCACCTTACGGTCGGGGACCGCACTAAGGCGCCCGCGTGGGCTCCGGTGGTGGCGACGTTCATGAGACTCGGACGGCATGGTTTAAGCGGGCTTGGGTTGTTCACGGCGGATATGCACTACGTACTGGTTGATGTGTGATCTCTTGAATTAAACTCCTCGATGGTATGACAGAGGCTTCCGGTCAATGTAAGAAAAACGAGAGGGCAGTGGCCGGCGGAATATCAGCGAGGGAGCTAGAAGGGAGATGGCAGGGAGGGAGAGGATATAATTAGTACTGGTCAAGATCTGAACAGCCCGGGCAGGCAGAACTCGGCGGACGTTGGGCGAACTGCGGTCCCGCATATTTCCTCCCGTCTGATGGTCCATGCAAGCAGGTCTTGATTGGCAAACACGCTGTCCAACACTGCAATTTTGCTGCATGCGAGGTGATCAGTCGACGTGCAGCTTGCAGGAGGCAACCATTTTGTGCATCTTCGCGGCCGAACCGCTGGTGCGGTGCGCGACTCACGCAAACCACGATCCAGAGACAGCATCCCTCTTTCATCCACGTCTATCTGTGACGGACAGGTTTTAGTACGGACCCTCCCCTGTTCATAATACGATTTGCATGGAAGACCTAGCGAGTGTAAGGGTAACGGATTTGGGGATAGCGCGCATTAATCTTGATGGGCGTTGAAGATACCATTGATGAGTTCTCCGGGCAATAATGACGTGGAGGCTGCTCCCCGCTCACAAGCCGATCAGCCTACCGAGGAGGAGATCAGACAATTTCCTTGGTGCGTAGTCCGTGAAAACAATTCTGCACCGGGTGAGCACGATCAGAGATCCCAACCGAGCTCGGCGTCGGTCTCAGAGCAACGGCCTCTATCGTGACACCAACAAGACGACGCAACCCAACTCCAGCTAACATTGAAGCGCGATCATCAACCCACCACCATAAAATCCCCACAGGAAATACATCGGCTACAACGACCTCACCAACTACATCGCCTCCGACCCAGATTTCTTCGCCGTCCGGCGATTCGACCGGCTACACACTCGCGCCATCCTGACTCTCCAAGCTCTCCTCGCCGAGAAGGAGGCAGAGCTGGACGAGCTCGACATGACAGGTAGTTCAGCGCGAAGTGCTCCGAGTTTGTGGGTGGTCAACAGCCAGAATGGATCGAGGTTCCGTGGGACGGTCTCCCCCCAGAGGCGCAGGAGCAGTTGAACGCGCACTACCATAACGACCCGGGCCTCGCGGTCCCGAGGGACATTGACAACGGCACCGCTGTGGGCGACATGCCGCAGAGGAAGCGCCTGATCGCTGATATCACCCAGAGGCTCAACATGTACGGTATGTACACAGGATAGGTTCTGCCTCCCTGGAGACATACCTAATCGTCTACAGCTGTGGCTCCCGGCAACATCCAGCCGCCCGACGCACGTCCATACATTCAATCATCAAGGCCGGCTCCCAGCCCAGCCATACACGCACATGCCCTGCCCAGACCTTCCGCCCGGCAACTGACTGACTGACGCACGTCTACGCGACACATCCATCCCCAAAACAGACACCCTTCTCCTAAACTACAGCGCCCTTCACACCCGCCTCCCCCGCGCCTCGAAATGGAACATCCGGAACCTCTCACGCTGGCTCTCGCACAACCGCTCCGCCATCGCGCCTTCCGAGTCCTCGCACTTCATCGACGGCGACAGCACCAACACCTTCTCCGAGCTCGTGACCCTGCACCCGCAGAAGCCCTTCACGCGCTGGTTCTTCGAGCAGAAGATCGTCTTCGGTCTCTTCTTCTCCCTCTTCCGGAGGCGATGGGCGCCCTTCAACAAACGCGCCCACGAGTCTTCTTCGGCCGCCCGGATGATGAGCGAGCGCGACAGGCGCGAGGTGTACATGTACAGCGACGAGACCATCGACAGGGTGCCCTTTGTGGCGCTGCGGTTCGCTACCCTCGCGATGCTGATCGTGCCTCTGTGGATACTGCAGGCGCTGGGCGATTCGGCCAGGTGGAAGCTGGGCGTCATCACAATATTCGCTATCGTGTGGTTGGCGTTCTTCAGCTTCACGACGGAGAAGGGGAGGCCGTTTGAGAAGATGGCTGCTACGGCTGGGTGAGTGTTCGTTTGGTCTCTTGAGGAGACTGCTTCTCGCATCTTGTCTTGGTTAACTCTTATTCCTTCTGAGGGAAAGATGCTGACTGAACCTGGCAACCTCGTCTAGATACCTAGCCGTTTTGGTTGTCTTCCTACAGTTTGGCGAACCGGCTGTTACCGTACTGGCTGACGGGACAGCCAGAGTTGAAAGATGAGAGAGGTCTCGACTGAGGACGGCTTTGGTGCCTCCGAGGTGACGGATGGACTAGAACAGGGACAATTCGGACTTTTGGGGAACTCTGACTGCATAGTTAACCCGATTCCACAGCGCTGGGCCGGACGAGGGGGGTTGAAGGGCGAACAGGGCAAACACTGTCCAAGCCGCCAAGAATACATCGATGGCGAAGACGGCGACGGGCAACACCAGAAGACTGTCGTCGACGGCATGGAAGAGCCACGGTGGGCAGCACATACGAAGAACAGGCTCTAAAGAATCAACGAAGTCAGCTTTGATGTTTTGTTGTACAGTACAGTTTAAAGTACAATTCAGTACACTTCATCCCGACCATCAGCCATCCACCCAAATTATCAATCGGGAATTCTCCTTTCCCTAACGCCTGCCTTCCTGCCTGCCTGCTCAAAAATACCTCCTATTCCTCTGATTCCTAACTGCGGCGTCCACCCACGCCAAAAATTCATCTTCTACCAGATAGCTCCACTCCTGAAACTGCCACTCCCCCTCCCTCTCCCCCTTGACCCAACCCTCCAGCACCTCCTTGCCTTCAGTCAAAAAGTCATACTCCTCCCTCTCCAACGCGACGGCCTGGAAATGCGCCAACCCCCTCAGCCTCGTCAGCGACCGGAACTGGTGCCTCCTCGCCGTGCTGATCTCTACCACACTGCTATCCGGCGGCATCCAGAACAGGTGCGTCATCCCGGCCCCGTGGTGCGCGACCAGCACGTCCGTCTCGGCCATGAGCTCGACCTGCGCCCTCAGGTCCATAGCCGCCAGGTCTACGACCCTGATCTCCGACTCCGGATACCGTCGTCTCAGCGTCTGCACCATCCCGTTCAGCCCCCAGATCTTCCGAGTGGTCGTCCTGTTCACGACCGTGATGGCCGGCTCCTCGGGCGGGGGCTGGCCCCGAAACCCCCTCTCGTTGATCTTGAGGTGTTTTAGGACTCTTCGTCGTAGCGCTTCCACGAGGAACCCTTCCCTGCACGGCTCGTGGTAGATGTTCTCCGAGTATGCGGCCCAGAACGGGGAGGCCGACCCGGCAAGCGGCAGGAGCACGTTCCCGTAGCACTCCTGGGGGTCGAGCTCGGAATAGCGGATCGGTTTCCGGCCGTTGGTCATCCCCCACCACTCGTCCATCGGCGTCTCGGGGTTGTTGTCGTCGAATACGACCTGCATCTCTGAGAAGTCCTCGTCGCTCAGCCAGGGCAGGCCGGTGGCCGGGTCGCGGGCGGAGCGCAGGGCGTCGACGGATAGCAGGGCTTGCCAGAGGTTCATGTGAGCGTGGTAGATGTTGGGGTTGTCCTCTCGCTTGACGAGGAGGAGCCAGCGGCCGTTGTTGTTCGTCGGGGAACATGCTTCCGGCTCGTGTCCGTGCCCGTGCCCGTCTTTGCCTTTACCCCTCGCAGAATTGGCGGCTGAGGTTGATGTGAACTCCCAGTGCGTGCCGAACGCGCCGCCCGGCCCGGTGCCGCCCCAGTAGACGTGCAGGTCGTCCAAGTTAGGTACGTATGATATATCCTCTTCGTCCTCTTCTGTCTCCACCCCGCCATCATCACCACCACCACCGGTACGCGTCTTCCTCGCAGCCTCCCTCCCCCTAGCCTTCATCTTCTCCACAGCCCTCAACTCTTTCTGCTCCGCAGGAGCCAACGGATAGCTGCCTTCCTCGAAAGCCACCCCGCCAAACCGAGCCCTCCTCTCAGCATCGAAATCCCTCGCCACACAACCCACCCGATACCTCCCCTTCCTGCTCTCCCCTTCGTAACCCGTAATTGTCGGGTCATACCTCACGCCACGCACAATGCACATCGGATCGCCCACGTTCGGGTCGTACTCGCTGCCCCACGGCTCCGGCAGACGGGGCGCGAAGAAACAGCGCACCGCCGACTCCTCCGAAGCGTCGGGTTTGTCGGGGTCGGTCTCGCAGTACGCGTGGTGGTGCGTCGCGATGTGGGAGAAGTAGCCCGGGCCGAACATCTTGTGGCACAGCTCCTGGTCTTCGCTGCGGGCGTAGTCTGATGGGTAGGGGAGAGGGGAGGGTATTGTGGGGATTTGTATTTGCGGTGCTGGCGTTGTATTTGTTGGTGGACAGTGGCGGGCGAACAGGCATGAAGAAAAGGGAGTCCATTTTGAGGAGGTTGATGTTGTTGGTGATGACGACGAGCACCAAAAAAAGAGAGCCACGGCTGCGGTAGTGCTCAGGAGAATGGCGCGCGGCCGTCTGGCTCGACGGAGTCGGAGCATCCCTAGAAAGAAGGCTTCTTCTTCCTGCCAGAAGTGGCAAGCGATACGCACTAGAAACGGAGCAGTCGCTGTACAGAAAGTGCGAGGAAATGGAACAGAAGAGAAAGAGAGAAGAAAAAAAAGAACCATTGCGGCAGCTTTCCCTGCTGATATGCCTTCGGTCCGGCCCCCGACATGCCGCTGGATCCTTTGTCCCCTTCAACGACGGCATTCCTACCATTGTAATACCCTTATCCTTCCGCGCCGCCTTCACGCGTTCCGTTTTTCCTGGGCAGGCTTTCTTTGCTTGGGTGGTTTGGAATCTTATCGTCGTTCAGATTTATTTGACAGCTGTCAGAGGACACCAAGTTGGCGAAGGATCCACGATGGCTTTGTGTTGGGGGTTCCTCGGGGTGTGGTGGAGCACGTCAAACCGGGCAGTCAGTGGTTGAGAGATGCTTGGCCCCTCAGGCGTCTCTCGGCAGAGACGGCACCTTCCAGCAAGTGTTTGTGTGCTACGGCTTTCGCGGAATTGACGGAAAGATTTTTTTTTTCGGAGTTGTTGGTGTCTTGGCCAACGGGCTGTGTTTGGTGTCCCCTATCACGCCGAGTTTTCGGACACTCACAGGGCTGCATGTGGCCAATTATTGTTCTACCATGCCGCTTCTCTCTGATGCTACTTTGTTCTATGTTTATGCTGAAGCTGAGCTTCTTTGCATTTACAATATGTACAGTACAATCCCCCACTTTCCGACCTGGTAAAATGTGTGTGTGCGTGTCGTTCTGGAAATGCAATGCGCCTGCTGGCTTAAGAAGGATTTCTTGAGGGCCGGAATCCCGTGGAATTTCTCCCCCTCCAAAGCTCTCGATCCGCTGCAGCGAGAATCACCTGTTGATGGTGCCCCGCCGTTTGACAGCCATTGTGCAGTCCCAGCACGTCGTAAAACCTAACCTGTGCTGTGCCCCATTTCCGTTCCCGCAAATCCGCTGCTCCCCTGCTCGACCCGGTCCCCCCACTACAGCAACACCATCAGCGCGCCGATCACACTAGCGACCAAGCAAACCATGCTCATCGTAGCGCCCCCGCGCAAGCTGCTCGCCGCATCCTTCTTATCATCCCCACCACTACGAAGCCCGCTATCGCCGCTCGAGCTCCCTCCCGAAGTCCCCGTCGACGTCGATTTCGAAGTGCCCGAGCTCGTGCCCGTCGGCGTGAACGTGACCGTCGGCGTCGGCAGCTCGGCCAAAATGCTCGTGACCTGCGCGGCGCCGATCTTCAGCGAGCAGGGAGACGCGCTCGGCTTCGGGGCGCCGATGTTGGCGCACCCCGTCTCGTTCTTGGCGACCTGCGTGCTGTCCATGTAGACCGGACACCTCGTCGAGTCGGTCGCGTAGGCCGCCAGGTCGTCGGCCGGCAGCTTTCCGCCGGGCTTCAGCGTGAACCCCACCTTGCCCCCTTGCGCCTTGAACGTGTTCCCGATCCAGAGCCCGCCCTTGCCGTCGCTCGAGCAGTTGACGCTGTAGTCGAAGTCCCACTCCAGCGTGCACTGGTCCTCTGTCCTCGACGACAGCCAGTAGGGGAACGGCGCCACGTTGCCCAGGGGCTGAGACCTGCCCTCGTCGGCGAGCTGGGCCAGGGACTTGGAAATGTTTGCGAAGAAGTAGGGGTCTGCCGATGGGATGCCGTTGCGGGTTCCCGAGAGCCGGCCGAAGCCACCCAGGCTGCCCCCCTTGCAGTCCACGCTCCAGCTGAATTGGGTCGGGTAGGACAGGAGGCCGTGGGAGTTTTGGAAGGCGAAGATGATTGGGAAGGGGGACACGACGGCGTAGGTGTCGTTGCGAGGGAGGACGAGGTCGATCTCCCAGTTTATCGGGAAGGTAACCTGGTCTTGGGCGAGAGTCGGCGCTGGGAGGGAGAGGAGGATGATGCTGGAGGCGGCGAGCAGGCTGCTTGCCGCCGAGGAGAAGGTAGGAACGTGCATGATGATGATAATATGTGGTGGTCGTGAGGTGTTCTTGTATTATGGTTAAGAGATTGTACCAGCAGCTTCAAGTGGCGCTGTGGTGTACATACGTACGAAAAAATGTGACGAAATAGGAAAAACAAAAAGGTCCAACACGATCCAAAACGTGATCTTCCTCTCTTCGCATCACGAACGCAACCCAGCAAACACCCTCCCTTTTAAATATCTGCTCTCTGCATCACGCTAGCCGATCCGCACCCACCCTACCGAACCGAACCCTTGAACAGGAGACCGATCGATCCCCAAGTACGCAACAACAACGCCTGCCAAAACTGCAGCGCCTGCAAGCTAATAATAACGGTTGGGATAACCGAGTCGGCGGATCCCCTTTAATCTCGGCCTCCACACACCACATGCCTCCGGGTACGAAGCCCGATAGCGATTCAGAATGGCGTCGCGTCGACGGATTCGAAAAATCTCAGCAGGGTGGAGCCCGATGACAAAAGTCAAGAAGAGGCAGATTGCACAGGGCCAAAAAAGGGGGAAAGATACGGCTGTATCGACATCACACGTGCTATGCGATGCGCGATGGCACGGGATTGTTGCTTTTGAAGTGTATTGGAGGAGTGATGGCAAACGTGTTGACTTGTCCGGTCACCACACACCATCTGCATTGTATGCGGCTGTATCCGCCGCAAACCGCTCTTGAAGCCTCCCCAGACTCTTGGGCTCAGCGCCCTGACGGGCGGACGTAGGGCTGCGGCGTGAGATTATTTAAGGCACAACCCCCGCAGCCCAGGGGATAGAGTCAAGACCGATGCGGCTCTGTGTGGCGGGAAACAGGAGGCGTGGCTTGCCGCATCACCCGGTACTCATCATCAGTGTGCCCCAGACGCACGCTTGCCCAACAACTCTCCCAGCCAGGGGACCCAGGCAGGAGACAGGGCAGGAGACAAGGTATGAATCCCGTAAATGACGAGTTTGCCGGTGATGTTACCCAGCCTTCCGTCTTACTCGAAGCTCCAGTGTCTCCATTGATCGTCGTTTCTTTTCTTTTCTATCTTTTAAGGTACTTTTTGCACCGTTCTCCCCCTTCCCCTCTATATCTTTCTCCCAAGAACAGATAGCCAAATCGATCTCCTGAGTGGCAGTCCATCCAGACCCCCACTCTGAAATGTATACAAGAAGAGAGAAAAGAAAGGAGACGGAGATGAAGAAGAAAATGATGATGCCGGATGTGCAGAACAGGTAGATGATACAGTATAAACAAAAGAAGAAAAGAAACTAAAATACACCGCCCATCGCCTCATCCTCTGCCAAACGCCGGCCCATATGATAAGAGGTATAATTATGAATATTGTAGGTTGGTTGGTTGTGTGCTCGCGAACAAGAAAGAGCCGTGGCTCTAACCTGGTTGCCATATCGACTTGGATCTTGTGGGAGATCTGTCAGGCAATAATAGAAGATCAAGAGGTGTAGAGGGGAAGAAGTCAGTCTGGTAGACGACAACTAGCAGGCCCGACTGGTCAGCTTGCCAGTTGGCAGGCACCTCTTACGAGAAGAAGTAGTCGCTGTTCCTGAGCTGCTTGACATCGAAATCGCCCTGGGAGTAGTGAACAAAGATTTTGTTAGCAAAATATCTCACCAGAACAACGGCGTAGAAAGAAAAAACACAGAGAAAAGGGGACGGAGAAGAAATGGATCCGTCTAGCTGAGCATAGCTTACCTTGGGAGGCACAGACGGGAAAGACATAGGAAACCACACCTGGATCTGAGGAGGGGCCCTCTTAGCCTTGGCCTTCACTTCCTTCGTGAGCGACAGGCCTAGGTGCGTGGTGCCCTTCATCTTCTCGTAGCTCTCAACCGACTGCTCGAACTCGGCCGAGTTCGACCGGGATGCGTCGGCAGTTTCCGATTCAGCAGCACCATCCGCCGCCGCCGCATCCACCTCTCCCTCCTCCTCAGCCAAAGCGTCCCCTTCAAAGCCACCAAGACCATCATGGTCCTCTCCCGCGCGATCACCAATGGCCGCTTCGCCAAGCACGTCCTCAACCCCAGCCATCAAGCCGCCACCGTTGCCGTCCCCGTCCACGTCCCCACCGTCAGCAGCAGAAGAAGCATCCTTCGCAGCCAACGCCGCAGCAGCATCCTCGTCCTGGCTAACAAGATCATCGACCTCGACGCCCTTCACAGCCGCATACTCAGCCACCATAGAAGCAGGCGTGACCATCTCCCTGCCCAGCCTCACCATCTCGGGGTCGTCCGACCTCAGGAGCTGCAACCTCCTCCTCTCCAGCAGCAGCTCCTGCCTGGACGTCGGCATCTTGTTCGCCGCCCTCCACTCCTTGATCTTCTTCACCACGCTTCCTCCCACTTTCCCGGCGCTGCCGTTGCCGTTGTTGTCCGACACACTGCCGATGTACATGGCCCCGTCGTACCTGGCCCGGAACTCGTCCGCCAGCCGCCCGATGACGTCCTCCTCGTGGATGCGCACGAACGCATCCCTGAGCACCCGGTTCATCCTCCCAACGTCACCCGCGTGCGTCCAGAACGAGTCGTGCACGGCCGCGAACGTGATGCCCATAGCGTCGCACTCGAGCGCAGACAGCATCATGTGGGACGCGTCCAGCGAGTGGATGAAGTTGGGGGGGAAAGCCTGCAGCTGCTTGCGGGTGTTTACGGGGTCGGCCCTTCCCGGGTCGGTGAGGATCAGGTTCTGGAGCGGCGTGCTGATGGTGCGCTGGCTCGACTTGCGGTACGGCTGCACGACCGGCATGCGGAGGGGCGTGGTCCACACGATGGCGTTCCTCAGCTGCTTCGCCAGGTCCTTGAAGGTGCTGCCCTTCGTGGCCGCCCTCACCATGGCTTTCGCCGCGTTCAGGTCCTTGTCCGCCGCCTTCTTCGTGCGGACGACCTCTTCCTCTTCGCCCTTGCGTTTGCGTCCGCGCGGTGTTTTGCGCTCGGCCCTAGCGACCCTCCTCGTGTCCAGGAGCACCTTCGCCTGCGCCAGCGCGGCCTCGTCCCGCTCGATGCGGTCGATCTGGTCCGCCGTCAGCGACTTGCACGCGCGGCTGCCGATCTCGCCGAACCAGGTCTGGATGTCGTGCGCGCCGCTGAACATGTCGGACAGGGCCTTAAACACCTTGGTAGCCAGGTACGACGCGTGGAAGAGCGAGTCGGTGCCGCCGTCGGTTTCGGCCGCCAGGTTGGGGTACAGGTCGTCGAGCTGCCTCTGGATCTGCTTCTTGGCGCCCGAGAACGTGACGCCGTACACGTTGGTCATGACCGTCTGCTTGACGACCTTGCGCGTGACTTTCCCCGTGAGCGCCACGCCCAGCGGGTGGCCGAGCTTCGCCTCCTCGTCGACGGCCTTCTGGACCAGCTCAGCGACGGCCGAGTAGATGTCGGCCGGCCGGTCGCCCGGCATCAGGTTGACCTGCTGCGCGCCCCATGTGTCGCCGCCGAGCGCCGCGTAATGCTGCAGGCCGTTGCAGGTGCCGTCCTGGTGCACCGGCATGTGGGAGACGAACTGGGTGGGGTCGGGCGACTTCATCGCCGCCTTGAGCTCGTAGCACGTGGCCAGGCACTGCCAGGGGTCCTCGGCCTTGTACCACCAGCGGCTGCCGCTCAGCGGGTTCGTGGCCGAGTCGATCACGTCGTCCATGTGCTGCATGGCGAAGGCCTCGCGTTCCTTCAGGGACGCCTTGTCGAAGCCGAACACGTTCGCCAGGTGCACCTTGAGCCAGCGCAGCCCGTCCTCGCCCAGCGGCATGCCCTTGGCAAACATCATCAGGCCGCGCACGTGGTCGGCGCCCATGTGGTTGAAGTACGTCGGCATCGGGTACGCGCGGCCCCGGAAGTCGACGTTATGTGGCAGGTAGAAGGACTGGTCGCTGAACGCCCTCGCGATCACCAGCTGCAGGTTCATGTAGCAGCGCTGCGAATGCAAAGACGTCCGCTGGTTCTCGGCCTCTCTCAGTTTCCTCAGGTAGTTCCGCCGCTGTAACGGGTCGTTCATCGACTCCGGCTCCGAGGGCAGCTCGATCTCCGGGTTCAAGGGCGGGACCTCGGCGAAGCTCTCGCCCTGGTTCCACACCTCCAGCAGGACGCGGAGCACCGGCTTGTTGATCTTCCACGCGGTCCTGCCCAGGGCGTCCAGCCCCTTGAAGATCTGGTCCATGTCGCCGCGCTGGATCGCCACCTTGGTGTAGTTTATCTGCGACTTCTCGAGTTCCTTCACCCGGACTATCGGAGTGGGTGAGGTGATGAAGCCGCCCTTGGCGAACTCGGTCCAAGGTTCCGGCTCGCACACCATGGGCAGGTGCCGCGCGAGGAAGTCGCCGTTGGGTTCCCTCTTCAGCAGGTCGAGAAGACCTTTGTTGATCTTGACCACGCCGATCTTGCCACCCTTCTTAATTTCCTGGCCGTGCAGAAAAGCGGGCTGTACCTGCGACACTGTTTCCTTCGTCTCCGGGTTCTCCTTGACCCGGGTGATCTTGGCCGAGTCGAGAAGCCCCTTCGTCATTGCCCCGCCTACTTGGGCGCGGATGTTGAGCGGCCAAACCTCCGACTCAGATGAGTCCGAAGTTATCGAAACCGCCTCCACACCAATAGGGCTAGTCCTAGGAATGCTGCCCGTGGAGGAAGAGGGCGGCGACGATCCCGGCTCAGCGGCCATTGGTTGCAAAAAGGCCTTGTTCGACGGAGAGGCTGCTATATCCGTCCTGCTCCCCTTTCGCTTTGATAATTTCTTCTTCATCTCGTCCCGGCGTTTGTTGGACTCGATGTCATCCTGAAGAATTTTGGACATAAACTTGACCATGACGGTGCAGGAAACGCTCTTGTCCACGCCATGCATGGAGATGCAGGAGAGGGCGCTGAGAATTGTGATGGCGGCTAGTCGGCTAGGCGTTGATTGCCGGAAGAAGGGGCCGTACACACATCGCAGGACGTCTTCTGGGCTCTTGGGGTCGGCGGCTTCGGAGACGTCGGTTAGTGTGATCTCCTGCTTGTAATATTCCTCCAACGCCTGATGCCACTGGTGCAAGGCCGGATTCATCGAGCTTGCGTTTAGGCTGGTGTTCAGGCCCAACTTCATCAGGGCTTTGTGGTCTTCTCGCCAGCGCTCCAGCGCAGCGTCGATGCAGTCCTTCTCCAGGCGCATCTGGACTTCCCTGCGTTTCGCCTCGGGGAGCTCGGCTATGTCGTGTCCCTCCGGAAGCATCCCCAACAGCCCTAGCGCTTTGTCGAGCATGGGCAGACCGCCGCCCTTCTGAGGGGTTGCCAGCACGTCCGGTAGGTCGCTTAGCAACGTAGGCGAGGACCATGCCTCAGCCGCAGCCTCGGCTTCCTCATGACTGCTGGACTCGAGCACGCCATCTACGGAGGTGTAGTCAGCCTCGTCCGCTGGCTGAGATGGCAGGTCGAGCGTGTCGACGGCGGTTGGGAGGTTGTACGCTGGGCATAGCTCCGTGATCCTCGCTCGGTCGTGGTCGGACAGAATATCGGTCAAGTACAGGACCTGCAAGCCCATGTCCCCCTCCAACATGCCCATGTACCTCATCACGAGTCGTTGTTCCCTCG
Organism: Ophioceras dolichostomum; assembly: GCA_003049485.1. Taxonomy (NCBI): domain Eukaryota; kingdom Fungi; phylum Ascomycota; class Sordariomycetes; order Magnaporthales; family Ophioceraceae; genus Ophioceras; species Ophioceras dolichostomum. The sequence continues at coordinate 28,406 of PYST01000052.1, forward strand.
ATGCCGAGGCTGAGGGCTTAGACGGCGACGAAGACGGCGCTGAGTCGACCAGCGCCGCTTTGAGCATGATGGCGATGGTCTCTGGCGTCTCCGGGAGCTCGCCCTTTCGAACGTACAGCTCGTACCACTTATGCATGGCTTCGGCCTTCGTCGCGCTTGGCTCGGCTATGAGCTGTTCCAACGAGACACGAAGATACCGATTGTGGAGAGCCATCAAGTGGTCCCCGTCCACGCGGTGAAATTTGTTAGAACTGAGCCGTTGGAGGACGACACCGGCACGGTCGAGCTTGCCGACCTGCATGCAGGCGTCGAAGATCGAAAGTATCTCGGCCTCGTCCCCGGGCACGCCCCTGAGGTTTGTCTTTTGCCGCGAAGGCAATTCGGGGGTGTCATCTCGCACGACGAGTACAGGTTGTTGCGGTCGGAGGTGGAATGGCGCTGGAGGGGGTTGGTGCAGAGGGGTGGAAACAGCGGGCGAGTAGGGCATAGGGAAGCTCGGGTCGGGGAAAGACCCGGCTGAGGTGTTGAGCATCGGCTTGTAGTCGTCGAGAGCAGTGGCCAGACCCCGGCCTTCGAGGTTGCCTGGGCTGCTTCGTCCAGCTGGTCTCCTCCAAGGCCTGGGTTCTGTGCTTGCGGGGCCCAGCCCGGTGTTGCCGGCGGCATCGGACCGATATCTCAAGGAACGGCATCTTTCGGGCGTCGAGGTCGGTATTATTGAGCGGCAGAATGGGTAGTGGTGCAGTCGCCGAAGGGCCGGGCTCTGCTGGCACCGGCGCATCCGGGACAACATCTCGACGGGGGGACGGATGGTCGGGCCCGGAAGCTCACGCGACAGCCGGGCGCGACGCAGCCAGGAATCGCCGGTCGATGGAAGGGCGACAGAGGCAAACTAAAGCATGAAAGCGAGCGCAAGAAGTAGATAAGAAAAGGAAAGGGTTATTACAACATAAAATACAGATCACAAAACGTGGCAGATTCATGCATGTAAAGAGCAGCAGGACGGACGAGACGAGAAAAGCTTGCATGGAGAGGAGCTCCAAAAATTTTCGCCATTGATGCCGACCCCTTTCCTCGGTGGAGAACTACCACGACTGGCTGCCCCACTATCCATCGATGAGAAAAAAAGTAAGCGCATCGTTTGATTGGCTTAATTCGCCCAAGCACGGTAAGGTGGAGCCTTAGCACGTGACTATCACTGTGATGACAGTACCCGTTCATTTCCAGCCAAGAACGTCGGCCTGAACAGCAACGTACCACGAGCTTTCCATCTCCGCCCATCTCTCGAGCGCGTCTTTCGTCTCCTTGATCTCGCCCTCAGTCACCCCCGCAGCGAGCCAGCTGTCCCGGAACGGATCTCCCTCGTCCAGGCGACCGGCGAATCCGCCCGCCCACCACCTCTTTGCCTCTGGCGAGCTGTAGACGGTCGTCCCGGCCCCGGGCGCGACCTTCTCGAAGCCCGCGGCGCGGTACAGCGCGGGCATCCGCGGGCCCACGAACCCGTCCGTGCCGAACACTCGGGTCATCCTTGCGCTCCACAGCTCGTCGAGGTGTCGCCGCCGGCTGTTGTCGCTGCCGTCGTCCCTCTGAGATGGTGCCGGGTACCAGTGCATCTCCGCGACGGTGCGGGTGGCGAGGATGCCGCCCGGCTTGAGCACGCGCCGCATCTCGGCTAGGGCCTTGACCTGCGTTTGCTCGGTGGGCAGGTGCGGGAAGAGCTGCGACGCGTAGACGACGTCGAACTCGCCGTCGGCGATCCAGTCGAGACCCTTGATGACGTCCCCGGTGAGGAAGGTCACGTTGCTGTACTCTCCCGACGACTGTTGAGCCAGCCGCTCCTTCGCCTTGTGCATCGCCTCCTCGGAGATGTCCACGCCCACGACTTTCCCATCTGGCACGTGGCTCGCGAAGCCGAGGGTGATGGTGCCCGGCCCGTACCCGATGTCGAGTACCTTGTCTGTGCTCTTGAGGTGAGGCAGTAAGAAGGCAGCGTCTGACTCGACGGTTCGCGACGCATGGCTAGACAGCGTGGACCGGGAATAGCCCATCGTATAGTTGCTTTGGGTTTCGTTCGCCATCGTAAACGTGATTGCAGGCGAATTGTAAGCGGTTTTAGTGTTGTCATGTTGGAGGTGAAGTTCAACCGACGTGAAGCCACTCCGAACTATTCCCATAACACGATTACGTCATCGCCCCTGAGCATCCATCGACGTCCACTCTCGAGGCAGCGACGGTTTCGCGTGGGGGATACGAAGCTCGTCTGAGTGATATCGCGATACTTTAGGAGAGTGGGATTTGCAAAGCTTCGCTTGACTCGTCACCTCTTCCTTCTAGATCACATAATTCTTGCCTACCTACCTTCCTTGCCTTCCACGGACTCGTCTCCCGAATCTGTTCCCCCTAAACAACACCTTAATGTGCGAGAATGATGTTCTTCTCTTCGTTCTTCGCCCTATTAGCCGCGTTCGCATCTGACCGCTGCGCGTCACACTTGGGCTTCTGTAACGGAACGGTGCTACATTAATACCAGGCGAGGTTGTCAAGCGTTCAACCAGAGCATAGGAATTAAATGGTGGTCGGCCTCCCGCAAGCCAGCAAATCCAATCCGAGCCGACCTTGGGCTCCCCTCCCCTCTGCGTCGGCCGCCACGTCTCTTGTCCTTTTTTTTTTCTCCCTCGCCAAACCACGTCTCTGCCCATTTGGTCGGCCATCCTTTTTCCCTCGCCGATCCCCACCGCAATCAGAACACGCACTTGTCACAGTCCGAAAGCCCTCAAGTAGCAGCCTAGCACTCCCTTCGACGAGGTTATTACGATGGCAGATGTCATCAAGAGCGCCGCCGAAATCGCGGGCAAATGGGCCACCGACAATCCCGAGGCCATCAAGAGCGCCGCCAAAATCGCAGGCAAGTGGGCCGTCGCCAATCCCAAGACCGCCATCGCGGTGGGAGGTGGCCTTGCCGCCGCCGCCGCTCCGGTTCTAGTGATAGCCCCCATCGTAGCTCCAATCCTCGGAGCCGCTGGCTTCGGCACCGGAGGTATCGCTGCTGGTGAGTACCCTCCCTGTCTTTGCCACCCGGTCAACTCCCCTACACCATCCCATCTATCCATTGTGGCGGCCGGCCGTGCCGTTTCCCTGTACAGGTTGGCTCACATTTCATCCTCGACTGCGTTCTCCCAGGCTCCGCCGCCGCCGCAGCGCAGGCTTCGGTCGGTAACGTCGCCGCCGGTAGCGTGCTTGCTTTTCTCACGAGTGCCGGCGCTGGAGGCTATGGAGCCGCCGCCATCGGCACTGGCGTTCAGGTGGTGGGTGCAACCGTCGCTGGTGCTGCCGCCGTCCTGAGTAAGTGACGCCATCGTCGTGCGGACCCCGACGCCGGGAACACGCAAGACTGGAGTGATGCCCACTTTGGACTAATGTGAAGGCGGGCATTGATGATTGGGGTGACAATCAGGTCGACCTTCCGCTCTCATGGCGGAGATGCACATGCTGGGATGGGTCGGGGAGCATCTTGTGATCACTCTCCTCAGGAAGGCCATCCGTATTTGGTATTTTTGGTCGCGACGATGGGCGATCTTAGTTTGTGTGGATTAGGTCGGACCATTTACATCAGAGCACTAGATAGATGGACTTCTCGGGGGAAGTTCCTATCTTCTCAGTGGAAGCAATGCAATCAGCACTAGTCCGTGAAGGACGACATTTCTTGCAGCGATCCGAATGCTTCCGTTGCTCCTTAACTACCTAGCCAAGGCATTGCGAAGCGTACTACTACTATTGTCGGTGTAGTTTTCGAACCCAACCACAACCGCTGAGCACGTCAGCAGCACCCTTGCTATGCCAGCCTCCTCTACACTTGATTGTTGTATTCTGACTGTCTTCTCCAGGGCGATTTCAATCATACCCTGCACCAGACAGAGGGTATCGTCATCGCCCACTTTTCCCCTCTAGCCTGTCTCTGTACCTCTTGCCGACGAGTGACCTCCCGGTTTGCTAGAATGCTTCTGTCCATCGGAATCGAATAAGCATAAATTTTGACAGCCAGCCATGTTTTGGCCGGAGTTCTTCGCCAACTAGGGCTCTTCCCGCCCCGCATTTCTCTGTATGCCATGATCCCAAGTCAAACAGCCCCAGAGCTATAGTGATGACGATGCTTCCTATTGTCTGCCTCTGCCTCGTTCTCTCCTAATTCACGCCTTCCCGTCCGATCAAGTGATGTGACCCTAACAACCCCAACCATATCAACCCACCACCGCGATAATATCCAGAACACCCAAAAAGTTTCAGCCAAGAAAAGAATCAAAAATGTTCGCGCTCGATCTTGTTGCCCTCTTCATCTTCCTTTACGTTTTCGGGTATTTCGACAAGGCTCTGTTTATATCTTTCGTCATCATCCCTAGGGCCCTGGCGATCCTCTTGGTCGCCGCCGTGGCTGTGATACCCCCCGTGGCCGTTTGCATCGGATCGGCGGTCCTGAAGCTCGCCTGGCCTGTGGGAGCCAAGACAGGAATCCTGTTCGGGGGTGAGGACCACGCCCCATTGTCACACAGGAAAAGGCCATCCCTTTCCCTTGACAACGCGTTTGCCACGCACTCTAATGCCAGTGGCTGACCCATCACGCTCCTTTGTGCCGTTTACCGATAAGTGTCTCTTAGTATTTGTTGTGAGGTCCTTCGCAACCTCTGCGTGGTCGTCTGCATCGTCGAGCCCCTTCGGCCCCTCGAAACCCCTGGCTTTGGGTTGCTGACAGCCATCGCCCTGCACATCACAGGCGTGCTTGTCGGTCATCTGCTAGCCAGGCTCCCTGGGTGGTACGCAGCCGAGCTGTGTTCACCATACGCCCAACCGATGGCTTTGAACTCGTCTAGCCCCGTCGTTGCGGCGGCATCAGACCAGACTTAGCCAACCATGGGTAGCCTGTAGGTGGACGAGGTGGTCCCCCGAGTTTAGCCTTTCTCGTCCTAGCTGGACCAACCAACTCCATGCAAGGCCGAAATGCCAAACGCGCGGCTATGGTCAAGGGCAAAACCGCACCTCTCTTCTCCCCCGTTTTCAACACTCTGCCACTTCGTATGGACGGCTTTGGTCAGACATCAAACAAAATCTTCGACATGACTGCCCTCCACATAATGACATGGTTATAAAAGCACGAACTCGACCCCTTCCTTATCCTCTGCAATTCTCCCATCTTTTACCAGCCCACAGCTACCCATCCTCTACCTCCAACAACGCAAACCAACACAGAACGCAGCATCAGATATGGTCAAAATGGCCCGACTCTGCTTCGCCAGCACGCACATGTTGTTCATATGCGTCATATTCCTCACAGTTACATTCGTCCCGCTGTCGCGCCCGGTCGCCGCTACGTTCTTGTGCATCCTCCTGACTTTTCTCGTCAACATGTTATTCACGATCGTCTACAACTTTAGTCTCGCCTTCATCAGTCACGGACACTAGGTACGCACGGAGGTAAATACCTATGTACCTAGCCTAATGAGGGCGGGAAGAAAACGCCGTTCGCGGCTAACCTTGTGCCCTCGTCGTCGTCCGCAGCCGGGAAAGCTCTCGCGGCTGCTTCCTTATTTCCCGCGCCTCGCTTCTCTTCTTCCCTTCGGTGCAGGCATCCCGTGGAAACAACTCGGTGGTCGGTGCTTGTCCGGATGTGTGTCTCCCAAGGGCTTTTGCGACATCGTCTGGGATGGCGTCTTTGGGACGCGGCCTGTCTACCTAGGTAGGGAGGTACTCTCCTGGTGTTGGTGGTTTGATGGATCGTTTGTTGTGGTTTGATCGGGCCGTGTCGGAAGTCATCACATTTGTGCTGGGTTAAGTGCAACAATTGGATTGTTTGGCTTGGCGAAACTGGAGGATCAGATCGCATTGATCATCCTCTAAGCCCAGCAAAGATAAATCTCAGCAGTTAACATGTGAATAATGGGCATCTCCGCCAGATCTTTCACCCAATCGATCAGTTCTTTGTCTGGTGCTCAATGACCTGGCACTGCGCCATTGGTTCCGTTGGCCCACTAGACTGCGCCAAATCCCCGGCGTTCGCTACTGCAAGATAAAAACGCTGGCACGTACGTGTCATGCCATGACACCTGGGGATTCCTTTTGTTCCTCTTCCCTTGTCTGCAGCTTTTTCTTTACCGCCATTCCAATTTCGCGTTCCTTCAAAAGGGCCTGGGATCCCAGAATGCATTCACCCATTTTCTCCCCTTGTCTTTCCTCTGACTTTTATTTTCTTAAACTAATAAGGAGTACGTACGGCCAAAGCCTGCCCGTCTGTCGTCGCCGTCCCCCAGCTGGTCTGTCGTGGAGCCCATCGTCATTCAACCGAGCCACCAACCAACCACCCCCACCGCCTTCCCGCAACTAATCGGCACACTTCAAAATCCACGCTCGAACGAATCTGCGCCCGTGCCACTCATCACGATGGCGACCACCGTCCGCAAAGAGCAGCACGCGACCATGGACAGGCAAGCCCTCGTCTACTCGTCCTTCATCTTCATGGGTCTAAGCGTCCTGTCGCGCTTCGCTCCTGGAGTGATCGTCATCACCATGCTCGGCTGGATGACCCTCTCGACCATCGAGGACGTTGCAGGTACTTTTTTCCGCTCCGTCGGAGCACTCCTTTGGTGAACAAAAAACCTGAGGAACCATTATTCTGACCTATCTGTCCCTCCATCGAAAGGCGGCGCATCTGCCTAAGACTGGCAATGATGGGTCATCATCAACGGGAGGGCACTCTCTCCGTCCTTCTCCGTCCCTCTCTCCCTTGACGGTCAGCGAAGATTCAAATTCAAGCGAGACTTTTCGGGGCCTCGGGTCACCCTCAATTAATGTTATGTGTTTACGGGAAATGAGAATGGCATCCACGGAAGATATGTGTTCATGTACAGCGTCGGTCGGATTTCGGTTTTTCCTCTCGTCTCTTGGCTTCCATTGCGTGGCGTTCGTCTTCAGCTGTATCTTGTCTACGAAATAATGTGTCACGCCCACTTCTTTCTCTATCCCTATTCATCTCATCTCCTCCGTTTAGCTACTACGGTGTGGACAAAAAGGATAATACCCATTAGATACCTGCGTACCAGAATTGTGCCTGACCTATTGTGCCTGGTCTGTGTCATGAACGCGAGCAGATCTTCAGACGCTCGATGTTTACTCCCATCACTTAGTGCACGGTTCGAGATTTTCCTTCCTCTTTACCTCGTCCCTGGTCATGCTATCGTCTTGACGCCGTCTGCCCGCTGACGTGGCTGCTACAAAAAAAAACGAAGCCAGGAAGGTCATAAAAGGCCTCGACTCATCAGGTCATCCTTGAGAAAACAGCAGCCGTGACTGTCACACTCCTCGCCCCCTTGATTTTACTGAGAATATCGCATTTTTCTCGCCCTCTTCTAAGGAACTACTATTGCTGCGCTACATCTGGTTGACAGCACTTAGATGGTTCGTCTCGTGTCGGTGAGAAAATCACATCGTTCATTGCTGACTGTAACTTTTGGCGTCCTTCGATATGCTCCCTCTCACCCTGACCGCGGCCTGAAACCTCGGAGGCGGTTATCCTCGGCGTTCCGGTAGAAAACCAAGGCTGCCAAGGCAAGAAGCACTCAGCAAACCACGGGCCGTCACCCCAACTTGCACGACACAACTCACCACCCGATCCGGGGCTCCACCCGGCACCGACGCAAGCTCCCTTCTCCCGCCCTACGATAATAGTCCATGCAGGTTTCCGTTCCCGCTTCCCCTCATCTGTAAGAGAGGGATTTCGCTCATCCACCAATGATCACGGGGAGGCATCTCTCCGGGGTGGCCGGGTGCTACGATGGTGCGGCCTCGAACGGCATCAAGCAGGCTGCCGACGACCGTATCTCTCCACATGCCATTATGAAATTGCTGCATTCCCAACAAACACTCTAGATCGACCTTAGGTACGGACGTAAGTAAAACGGGGAGACAGATACCGGGAGTTAATAGTTCCGGTGTTCCTTCCCATCCACTCACTCCCTTGATCACCTACCCTGTCTGTCGAGCCAGGCAGTGACGCACTCGTCGGGAGCTCGAGGTTCAGGGAGCCCTTTGCCTGACGTGCCCCATATCGGACTCGAAGGACTCCCTTCATTCACCGTCTATGTCGGAACACGGCACGCTGCAGGCAAAGCAGAGGCAACAAATATTGAGTGTGACTGCATCTTCACGTATGACTAGGGAGCTCTTGGCAGCTTTATCGGAACTCACCAACGCCGGGAGCGAGATGAACAACGACGATATATTAATCTCTTTCTCGTCGGACGAGACTCCACGACTCTCGGTACACGGCGCACAACACTTGGGAGCGGTGAGACTGCTTTCACAGATCTCAAACACCTCTTGTACTCTCACGTGGTATGGAGGGATTTTGAGGTCTGAGATGCGGAGGAGGATGAGATCATGAGTGGGCAACCCAGGCTTTTTATCTCCGTCCCTCCCTCTCCCCGTTCTCCTATTTTCTTTCTTGGCGTAAAAGCAGTGCTGTGTGCTGCAACTCATGCAGGAGGTCGACGATGGCGCGGGATTCGTCGAGCAATAACGGTGGTGCTTGAAGACACCACGTGCAAGCCTCGACGTCGTGCTCCCCTATCTTTTCGGTTCATCCCTTCCCACACAGGATAGCGGGTAGCGAGGACATCCCCCAGCTGTACAAGTATTGAGCTACCCACACATCCATGTATCAATGATCCATCCATCCACCACCAAATCAACCTCGTCGTCAAACACAACCTGACCAAAACACAACATCCAGCTTCAGAAAGGGAACGACGCACTTGCCCTCCGACTCACTAGAATTAGCGGGCACTTGTCCACCACCAAACCTAGCATCCGACTCCCGAGACTTTCCGAGTCCCGATCCGAATCGCGGGGACGGCCGCTTATGAGCAGCCAACGAAGTCAGGAGCACGGCGCCCCCCCAAAGCTAAAGAAGCTTCCCGAGACCGCATCAGCGCATCCCCATTAGTTCCATATCTTGAGCCCGGAAGCGCGGATTAACGGCCCCCAACATCACGAGAGACTCCATGAGCGATATTTTGATGACCGTGATACCCCTCTGTCTCATGAGCCCGCGTATGTGGTTCAAAGTTGGAGCATCGTTGTCGTGAAATGTAAACATTCACTCAATGCCATGTAGTTCAGGGGTCAGTCAGGTGGGACAGGCGGACGGGCGCAAGAATCATTTTTAGGTGTCCAGACCGCTGAAAAAGGGGAGACGTATTGCCAACATGGGGTGAAGGGGAGCGAAAGGTACAAGAATTGGGAGAACCACAAGGCTTGTTCGTTGGACAATAGCTATGTGAACACCTCAGGAAACGAACCACAAGAGCTGTTGAAATGGTGATGATCACAATACAACAGGCGATTGAGTGTCCGGGCAAGAAGTGACTGAGCACACGTACATGTACATGTACAGAACAGGCCTAATGCTGTTGGACCGACCGGCGGAAGCCCAGCCAGCCACAGTGGCATGGTGCGAGGACATGACGCAGATCAGCTGCGCACTACCGCACCACCGCACCTAAAGCCGATTTTTCCAGGCACTAGGCTCGCACCGTAGAAGCCTTTTCTCTTTCCAGAACAATGCAGGCAGTCTAGTAATCGAATGTTGTGCGCAGCTTCAGGGGGCGAATAGGCACATGTGCGATCACCCAGCTGCAGGAATCTAAACATCCGAACAAGACGGAGAACAGCAAAGCCACCGTATCTCGAGCACCACCTACAGTCACTGCCTACAGTTCATGGAATGTCGTTCAAAGACTGAAACCTAAGAACGAGCCATGGGCACGAAGCGAAGGGCGTGAATATGGAGGAACTTTAAGAGAGCAGGTTGTTCTTCAACGCCTTATTACTCTTCCTCCCTGGTCTTGACTTTGGTCCGACTTCCCGCCCGCATTCGCTTGGGAAGCGGAATGGCTCCAGCTACCTACCTACCTAGGTACCCCAGTGATACTCGGCCCCTTCAGTCGGCCGCCCTGCAGACGCCTCTACTCGGCCTGTGGAACGCGAGAATCTGAGACACCCTTTCCCTCTCGCAACCACAGTATCAACTATTATCAAGCCGAAGCAACACTGCTCTTCTCTTCTGTACTCCTCGACCTGTCAGACGAGAGGTAGCCGGCCAGCAGTCAGCTGCAATAGTGCGACCATATTAACGACTGGACGTGGAAACTGGGGAGAATGACATCTTTTTTCCCTGACTGGCCAACGACAGGTGAGCTGATGGCTGTCTCCCCCCATGATCTGTCCACTCCTGCCCACTCGGAATACCGGATGATGCGGGGGAAACAAACCCATAGAAGCCACCTAGTAGGGCGAAAGACCAACCCTGGGCCAAGAGGGTGCGTGGCTGCACAGAAATAAAAGCAGTAGCCAAATGGAGTAACCGAAACTATGGACAAATAGCATCTGCAAACTCGGGGTACTGGAGAAAAGGCAGGGAGAGTCAAAAGAAGTAGCTCGGTCCGAAAAAAGATCTAAACTAGGCGGTTGAGCTTGTGCACATGGGCAGCAGTAAATTCTACCCATTCAACGGATCCCTAGACGAGGTGAACTCTAACGAAACACCCAGTGCAGATGCCTGCCTTCTGCAGCAGCCCGTAAGTCACAGTTCTCCTTCTCGTTCCCGATTTCCTTGGTTTTCTCGAAGTAAAAGAAAGAGCAGAAGAACGCCTCGACGACTTTTCCTCCAAACCTCCACAGCGTTAGGTTGTGTAATATTGAGTGGGCATCACAGAAACGCCCAACTCCGAGGGAAAAAAAAGCGATCTAGAGAAACCAAGCAAGAGCAGAAATCAGGTGAGCTCGAGAAGAAGGGTAAAGTATAAGGAGACCGAGGCTGGACGCCAAGTGTCAATCATCAAGGACACAAACTCTCTGCCGCCGCTTGCTACGTCAGGTCACGGCCGACATGTCCGTACGGGCTGGACAAGAGAGCTGGGTTCCAAGTCGCGGACGGGCAAACACAGCAAGCAAGTCCCGTTCTCTCCTCGAGTCACTCCGTCGCGACTGCATATCCGACCGCGTCCAGTAAACCAACCCCCTCCTTGGCGCCAGCTCGACCCGGTAATCCCAAGCGAAGAAAAGAAAGGGGGGCGCAAACACAAAAGTGGACGGGTCAACCACAGCAGCGGAGTGGATTGATGGTGATGGGATGAAAGCCAGGGAGAAGACATAATAAGAAACGCCTTCACGGACAGGACCGAACAAATTGCAGCCACAATCGCGCCAAGAATCCACCCTTTTCCCGTCCTGGCTGGAATAATTCCAGTGGAACAAAAAGAACAACAGAGGAAAAGACACAACAGAACGCCTCCATTCACTGCGCCGGCCCCGGTTCCCGGAGAAGAAAGCAAGCCACCACACGAGAAGGCCAAGCCAAAAGCCATCAGGAACACCAGGGACACCAGGAACATCACTCGCCATGGTAGTGGCCCGGGGAGGGGCCGTGAGACAGGCACACCGACAACGACCAGCAGCAGCAGTAGCAGCAGCAGCAGCAGCAGTACTAGTGGGGAAACGTGCTTCTGCTTCTGCTTCTTCTTCGTCCCCTTCTCCTTCTCCCCGGTGCTTGACGGCGAAAGAGTTCTTGGCTGTTCCCTCTTCAAAATTTCCTTTTTCAGCTGTGTTTCCCACCTACCGCTTTCATTCCATGCTCCTACTGCTTCCACCCTTACCTCCGTTGAGTGACCACTCACTCTACACGACATCAGACGGACGGGACCACATTGGACTAGAACCATACCTCTCCTAGCTGCCGCTTCACCGACACCTATCGACCGTTGACCTCCGCTCCCTCCCTCCAAGTTCCAACTTCCCATTTCCATTCTCTCCCTCGAACCAGCCAATTCGCTCCATTCAGGCTCCCACCATCAATTAAGCATAGACGACCTCCTCCCACGCACCCTGGGCATTTTTCCTTGACGTACATTCACTCCTGGCTCGTGGAGATCACTGACCACTGGTTCATCATTCACCTAAATCTTGTCCCTCTATTACCTTTCCCACGTCAATCAAGCACCCAGGGCTCAACGCCCAATGTGTCTTTGCATAACTCCGTCGGGCCCTGGCCTTCACCCAAAGCTACGGCTTGGACACTAGAGTGCGTTGTGGCAGTTCACCACCTTATAGCAAACCAAAGTGTGGCATTTCCCTTAATATCTCCATCCTCTAGGATCATCATCACTTCTAGATTCCAAGATCTTTCCTTCTCCGGTATTATTCTCGAGGTGCGTCTCGACAGAGGCAAAGCTACCAACCACCACAACTTGCGACTTGGGGAGTTCTCCCCAACAACATACGTTTAGCATCAGCAGAGCATCTTGCCCCTCACAGAGTAACTCCGAATGCCCCATTCACTCGTCTGTATACACCCTGAAGACATCTGGATTCCGGCCGACAAGGATCTAGACGAGAACCACTCCTTTCCCGTTGGTTCATTCCATAACACGGCTACGGAATCCACACCACGGGCCTCGCATCGAATCAGTCCATTGCGTACCCAAAGCCCGAACGAAGGATATCCACCAATTAAAACACTCCCCCCGTGGCAAACCCCGTCTCTTTCTCATAGCCTCCTCCGCCACCCACCTTCGCCCACGCCCCCCCTTGGCGCCTAACAGAAACCCGTCGTCCTCTCCTGAGCCCGGGGAGGGAGACCGGGTACCTACCTCCACATCATTACCACCATGCCATTGGCACCATCGCCAACACGAGCCAACATTTCCAACATGATAAGTGACCCAGAGAAGAGCGGCGACAGCTCGCCTCCATCTTCTAACGACAACGACTCGTGGACTCCGACGGCGGACCTACCCATTGATCCGGACGCGCACTTGTCAGAGGAAGAGCGCGCTGCGATTGTACGTCCATCGTCCATCGTCCCTCATCCAGCGGCCAGCTAGACCTGCCAGTTGCTCCCGAGCACTACGATATAGCCATCACTGACAAACCCCACTCATTTATCCAGGATCGGAAACTCGTCCGGCGACTGGACTGGCAGCTGATACCATGGGTAAGTACATCATCTACACTCTTATCTCAACATACCGCTCTCCAACCGCATGCCCTTGTCCTTGTCCTCGCGCTTGCTCCCTTCGTCACACCTAGACGGCGAGTACACGCATATGTACCGAACTTAGTAGACAAAACGCGATGGGAGAAAGGGCGAGATACAACAAAAAGAAGGGGGAAAAACCAGAAACTGACCATGGACCACCGAAACCAGCTCTCCGCCCTCTACCTCCTCGCCTTCCTCGACCGCACCAACATAGGTAACGCCAAGATCGCCGGCCTGACCGACGAGCTGGGCCTGTCGACCTGGCAGTACAACCTGTCCCTCACAGTATTCTTCATCTCGTATGCCGTTTTCGAGCCCATCACCAACGTGCTCCTCAAGCGGCTGCGTCCTTCCATCTTCATCCCCATCATCATGTGAGTAAGAAAGGAAGGACGAGGCATGCATGTAAAAGATACCATGGAAACACGGCCCTGTCTGTGCACTCAACATCAATCATCAGATATTCACGGGTACAAAAAGAATGACGAACCTACCATCTGTCCCGTCACGTCCCCTCTCCGCTTGCTTCTCATCATCATCCTCCACACCCCTCCCCTCCCCTCATGCACCAAACACCGCCTTCGTCGTCCCAGCCCAACGGACCCCGATCGAAAGGATACAAGCAAAGCAAGCATACATACACTAACGACTACCTGCCCACTCACCTAGGCTGCTCTGGGGCACATCAATGCTGGGCATGGGCTTCGTCCACAACTGGGACGGCATCATGGCGGCGCGCTGGTTCCTAGGCCTGACCGAAGCCGGCCTGTTCCCCGGCGTGAACTACTACCTGTCCTGCTGGTACAAGCGGTCCGAGTTTGGCGTCCGAGCTGTATGTTGATCGAAGCATCAAGCCCACACGTCTCCATTCCAACCGTTACTCACCCACCCCCTCTGCGGACACCTAGCTACCTACCCCGGCTGACACTGACCGACAACCTTCCGTCTTTCGTCAAAAAAAGGCAATATTCTTCTCAGCAGCCGCCATATCCGGCTCCTTCGGCGGCCTCCTAGCAGCCGCCATAACCCTAATGGACGGCCTCGGCTCGCGCCCCGGCTGGGCCTGGATATTCATCCTAGAAGGTCTGCTCACGATCCTCTTCGGCTTCGCCTCCTTCTGGATGGTGCACGACTTCCCGGACGAAGCCCGATTCCTCTCGGCCCCCGACAGAGCGCGCGTGATCCGCCGCCTGAAAGCCGACCAACAGTCCTCTGCCGAGCACGAGTCTTTCAGCTACGCATACCTCTGGGCCGCCCTGTCGGACTGGAAGACCTGGCTCGGCATGGCCGTCTACGCCGGGTGCGACATGCCGCTGTACGCGTTCTCGTTGTTCCTACCTAGCATCGTCGCGAGTCTGGGGTGGAACACGAGCCTCGTGCGCGCGCAGTTGATGAGCGTGCCGCCGTATGCTGCGGCCGCTTTGTTGACGGTGGCGGTGGGCTGGTATGCAGATCGGACGGGTCGCAGGGGGCTGTGCAATGCTGTCGTGTCGCTGTTGGGAGTGGCCGGGTTCGCAATGCTGGCTGCCTCCGAGGATGCGGCGACGCAGTACGCGGGCACGTTCCTGGGCGCGCTGGGGATCTACCCCTGCATATCGAACACGATCTCGTGGATGGCGAACAACGTCGAGGGCGTGTACAAGAGAGGTGTCGTCCTGGGGCTGGTGATCGGATGGGGCAACCTGAACGGGGTGGTGAGCTCTAACATCTACTTTAACGGGCCCCGGTACGTCGAGGGCCACGTTGTCGTGCTGGCGTTCATGGCTGTATTCTTGTTCGGCGGATCGGTGCTGATGTCGCTGCTGCTGAGGGCGGAGAATTCGAGGCGCCGGAGGGGGTTGAGGGATCATTGGGTGGAGGGGAAGAGCGAGAGGGAGGTGGAGGCCATGGGTGATATGAGGCCTGATTTCTTCTACACCACCTGAGAATTTCCGGGATTATCGCGTTGGATGTTTTATGCTCTGGCTTGTAGTTTTTTTTCTCTTTTTCGCTCTACGTAGACAATTTGTTGGAGTTGGCAATTTGCTCTCTGAATATTGGCACGTTAGAGAATTGGAATAGAGGAGGGGGATGCGAGAGTGGAGAGGAGGATTGGGTGAGGTCTGATGAAGCATGTATTATTATACCACGGCGAGGACAAGACGGCGGCACTGTCTTTACACTACTCACGTATCTCAGCATAGACCGAAATGGGAGTTCTGGACAGCCATATCCATCGCGGATCGCTTGTTCAGTTGACTCGTACTGCGAATGGAAGGAGGGCTGACGGTGCAACGTTAACTTGATGATGCCTGGCGCCTAGGTCCCCAACAAGATCGTCGACTTACAAATGGGAGTCTACCGTCGACCTCGACCTCAACCTCAAAGGTCTCTCGCGGCCGAGGCACCTGGGGCGAGCAAAACTGGATCAGCTTCCGTGGCGGATAGTGGGGCCCGACCTGGGGATCGGGCACTGTCGAGGGTTTTTCTTCTTTAATCTCGTGCCTGCTCCTTTCCTCCAATCCCTTTCCGGGCTTGCTGGGACGCTGGAGCCTCGCACACTGGCTGACTCGGCCCACTGCCTACCCGCCTGCCTGTCACTCCCTGCAGGTCTAGGGCCAGAACGCGCAACTGCTAACCGACACTCGCGCAACCGTCGTCGACACGCAATACCTCCCCGCCGTTACAAACCCAAACCCCGCGGCAGCAGCTTCATCATCCTCTCCAACCCCGTCCTCCTCTGATCCCGAACCTCAGTCATCATCTCGACCGGATCCGCCCCACCCTTCGCGCACATCATGGTGCGAACTGAAGATGGCGCACCGGCCCGCCCGCGGTGCTGGAGCAGCTCATGGACCCCGTGGCCGGCGATGCCGTCCCGCGTGACGCGTACTGGTTCCGGCCGTGCGGTGCGGCTCGAGGCGGGCGACGAGCGGTAGATGTGGGTGAACGAGGGCATATGATTTGGGACCAGGGATTAGGAGGGGGATGGAAGATGGGCATTTGATTTTCCCTCACTGAAAACGGGACAGGGAGAGACGACGATGCTCGTCCGAGACCAACTGACCGAATTTATAACTGATTTGATGATCTGGTTGGGTCGATTGATTGGTACAGTCACGGATGGCGGGTACAGACTTCAGTAGATTGGGCACCGGACTACCTACCTACACCGAACAAGCGGTCAGACGAAAGGAAAACGATGCGGGCCTACGAAACGGCAAGGGAAAACACAGCTCATGAATCGGGGCACGAAGCTGAAGTGAAGTGAGGTTGTCAAAGTTGCCCCGCTTCCCGGGGGACCACCCAACTAGGGCAGGCGGTGAGCGCTTGAACCCTGGACGGCAGAATCCTCTACCTTAGGATCCGAACATCGTGCCAAACTTCCCAGCTCGATTCCTCTCTCCTCCAATCCCTCCACTCCGTTGTCACGACAGACACCACTCGCCCTTCGGAGTGCTGCGGCTCTACTGGCCACGGGCTGCAAGAGTCGTGGCATATACAATGGCGTCGCCCACGACTCTGCGGCCCTTAATATTTGCCTCTTCGGGGCCTAAACACGCATTCCGAGCTTTTTTCTCCAACATCAGCGGCCACATCCAGAGCAGGAGTCGGTCACCAGCGAAGCTGTTCGAGTCCGAATTGCGGCATGCTAGTTCAAGGAGTAGAACGGCGGCGGCGACGACGAGGCCTTGCCTTTGCAATGGCGTGTCCATCCGGTTTACCCGTCACTATTCGACCCCTCCAACATACTCACCGTCCACAGCGTCCTCGACCCCTACCACATTGTCAGCGGAACCAATACCTATGCCTCCTCCAGCCGAAGAACCTTCCTTGTCTCCGACTGCGTCGTCTTCCACCTCCGCCGCCGAGTCTTCCTCCCAGTCACTAGGAGGAGACGACCCTGTCTCCTATTCATCCCCCGGCTCCGAGCCATCGTCCTCCTCCGACACCTCATTTTCGCACTCGACATCACCCCCCTCATCTTCGGAGCCGTCTTCATTTTCCTCCTCCTCCACGGCCACCACCGAACCTCCCACCGAATCCTTCGAACCATCCGAACCCTCCTCCTCCTCAATCCCACCACCACCACCACCAAAACCCTCCCTCCCCGCCCGCTTCTCAACCTTCATGGACAACCTCCAAACGCGCTTCCTCGCCGGCACGCAAACCCTCAACGAGCTAACGGGCTACGACTCGATCGAGCGCATCAAGCACACCAACGCGCGCCTCGAAACCGAGCTCTCCGCCGCGCAATCCCGCCTCCGCGCCTCCCGCGCCCTCTACAAAACCACGCACTCCGCGCGCGCCTCCACGCAGCGCGAGGTGACCACGCTTCTCGCCCGCAAGGACGCCTGGTCGCCCTCGGACCTCGAGCGCTTCACGACCCTGTACCGACAGGACCACATCCTCGAGTCCGAGGCCGTGCAGGCCGCGCGCGACCTGCAGGAGGCCGAGGACGAGGAGGCGCGGCTGGGCGCGGCGCTGAACAGCGGAATGCTGAGGCGGTACCATGAGGAGCAGATCTGGAGCGATAGGATACGCAGGGCGAGCACGTGGGGCACGTGGGGCCTGATGGGGTTCAATGTCGTGTTGTTCGTTGTCGTGCAGCTCGTTGCGGAGCCGTGGAGAAGGAGGAGGCTTGTGAGGAGCATTGCCGAGCGCGAGAGGAGCGCGATGGAGGAGGTTAGGGCGGAGCTGGAGGCTGTCAAGGGCGCCCTTGCCGTTGCTGCGGCGGCTACTGCTACGTCGGCGACGACGGATGTGGAGGAGACCGCCGCTGCGACTGCGGCTAGGAGGGAGGTCGGCGCAGAGGCAGGAGGGCTAGCGACAGCGTCAACTGTAGCTGCTGCAACTGCAGCAGCTCTGCCTCTACCACCACCGCCACCGTCGCCGCTGCCGCCGCCACCGTCCTGGACGGAACTGCTGGCCGACCCGAAGCTCTGGGGCCCCGCTGTGTCGGACCTTTACAGCGAGCGGGTGGTGAGCCTGCGCATGCGAGACGCGTCCGTCATCGCGCTGGAGGGCACCTTGACTGGCGCGGTGTTGATGGCCGGCGCAGCGGCATTCTTCTTCCGGAGGTGAAAAGACAGACAGCTCAGCTCAGCTCAGCCCCACTCTCGCTCTGTGTGGGAGCCCTTGGTTGAAGCGAGTTTGCGATGCAGGCCCTTCGAAATATAATAACAAACATTATGCACATATGTAGATACGCCTGGTCTAGATTAGGTATAAATCATCCCTCCCAATCTCAGCATCAAGGCGCGAACGTCTGCCGTACTCGTAAATCCCCCTAGTGTTACCTGATTACCTATTGTTGTTAGTCCCATGGCATGGTTGTGGATTCTTATCTTGGAGGTCTCCCAGGGTAGGATAAAATACCTGTCCTACAATGAAAATACAAGGAGATTGCGTCACAGGAGATGTATCTCTGTTTCATACACAAGAACGCTTTTGTTTTAGTTTTTTGTTTCTCAGTTCAACACCAGAAACCATCGATGACGCAGGTAGACAGGCGGGCAGAGAGGCAGACAAACAGGCAGCATCATTAGCCTGCAGACGCCCGCCACCATCCATTTCGGTCCGTCCATCCATCAGACCATCCATTCACACAACAATCTTCTTCTCATCTCGTCTTCCGATTTTAGTTACCCATCTCCTATTTGACAGCTCGTGCTTCGTGCGTCGGCCAGGTCTTCTGGTCAAAACATTCTCTTCCTCACCATCCCCCTGCCTTGGAAGTAATAGGTAGATCGGTAGATAGGTAGGTAGGTAAGGTAAGGTATCATTAGCTTCCATCCATCCATCCATCCATCCATTAACCAGAACCCCGTAGACGGCGGTAGGTACCAGCCCTGCCAGCACGGCTAGCCCGGCCAGCCCCTTTCCCCCGCCCGCCCAGACCAGAAAAACCCAAGCCGGAGAGGGTAAATAGTTAGTTTCCCTCCCGACACGCGGAAAGATGCACACTAAAGCCTCTCTTCCTCATTTCCTTAAATCAATCTCAGTCAAAATCCGCCGTGTACGAGAACCCGCGGAACTCCTCCTGCATAGCTTGCGACAGCACTGTGAAGAGAAGAACGAGGAGAGAGACACGTTAGTTAGCCTAGATCCACCAAACAAAAGATCGAAGATATCGAGAGAGACAAACAGGTGAAGAGAAATGGGAGAGGTGGATAGGAAATAGCCACATACCAGAGTTAACCGGCGTCAAAACCGGCGTGACGCTCGTGAACTCCGAGTCGAAATTGCTCGTGTCCGTGGCGCTCTTGATCTGGGGCAGGAAGGGCGGCTGCACCCTCTTGTGGTAGATGTCGTCCCAGTTGATGTTCCTGAAGAAGGGCTGCGACATGACCTCCTGCGCGTCGGTGGGTCCGCTCCCCAACCTCTCGGCTGGCTCCCTCGTCAGGAGCTTCTGAAGGATCGACACGGAGTCGCGGGGCATGTGGATCGGATATAGAGGCTCGTCCGCTAGGATTGCGTCGTAGATCTCATCCTCGTCCTCGCCGCGGAACGGGGACTGTTGCAGGAGCATCTGATAGATCAGGACGCCGAAGGCCCACCAGTCGACGGCTCGGCCGTATTTCTTATCCAGCAGAATCTAGATGTCGGGAGGAAAAGGAAACAAGTGGGTCAGTCGGGAAGTTTCAGCGCGGCGACTGGGGGAAAAGGACGAAAACGGGTCGGGGGATGAGCAGGGAATACGGCGAAAGAAAAACCTTACCTCCGGGGCCATAAACTCGGGCGTTCCACAGAAGGTGCTGGTGGTAGAGCCGTACCACATATCCTCCTTGCAGAGACCGTAATCGGCGATCTTGATGTGGCCGTCTAGCGTCAACAGGATGTTGTCGAGCTTGAGATCACGGTAGATGACGCCGTTCTCGTGGAAGTACTTGAGAGCCAGGCAGACCTCAGCGGCGTAGAATCTGTGTTTTTGATGATGGACAAAAGGTCAGTGATCACCACTACGGGCGGGTGATAGATAAGTGGAGAAGGAGATACTAGAAAAGTAGGCCGGAAAGAAAGGAGGAACGAGGACAAAACATACTGCGCTCTCCTCGTCCCAAACTGCCCCCTCTGGATATGCAGCATAAGATCACCACCGCTGATGTACTCCTCGACGAAATACACCCTCGTCTCCGTCTGGAAGCAGGCGTGCAGGTTCGTCAGGAAAGGGTGCCTCTCTCTGTTCGCGATCAGGAAGACCCTCTTCTCCGATCTGATGCTTTCGACCTCGTCGTTCTCGATGATGAACTCCTTCTTGAGCACCTTGATGGCGAACAGCTTCTTCGTCTTCTTCGACTCGGCCAGCATGACCTTTCCGAAGTTGCCCTTGCCCAGCACGGCGAGGAAGTTGAAGTGGTCCAGCCCGATCCGCTGGCCCGTGCCCGGGTCCGTAGCCGAGGGCAGGGGCTTCTTGGACGCCATGGGGATGCCGCCGCCGGCGGACGTGGGGGACGTGGGCGACGCCATCATGTGCCCGCCTGCGGCGCCCTGGTGCTGCATCTGTTGCTGTTGATGCACCTCGACCTTGGTCGGCATAGCACCGGGTTGCCCGTACGGGGACTGCTGCTGCTGCTGGGGTTGCATATGTGGCGGTTGTTGTCCGTACATCTGCTGCTGCGGAGTCTGCTGAACCGGCCGAGCTTGCTGCTGCTGCTGCTGCTGCTGCTGCTGCTGCTGCTGGAGCTGTTGTTGCGGTTGTTGCTGTTGCTGCATGTGAGGTTGTGTTGGGTACCCGCCGCTGATGTTGGCATAATCGGCAGGGTTGTATTTGCGTTGCTGGGGACCGCCGCCATATGGCGACTGCTGCTGAGGCTGCTGCTGTTGCTGCTGCTGCTGCGGTGGGGACTGCTGTTGCGGATGCTGCTGCTGATATGGAGGCCCCTGCTGGCCGTAATGGCTGTCATCTCGGGTCTCCGGTGGCGAGCCGTATGCTCCCCCAGAACCGTAACGGGCGCCACCGCTGCCCGGGCCGTAGTCCGGTATCTGGCCGACTTGGCTGCCACCGGCAGGTCTCGGCCCCTGAGGTCCTTGGGACGACGGCATCGCGCCGGGCATGCCCGACATAGCCGCCGTGGCAGCAGCCGCCGCGGCAGATGAGGTTGACATCCGGTCCGGCGATGTGATGCGTTGGGGCGACGTCTGCTGGGCTTGGTACATGTACTTTGCAGCCTCCGTCGCCTCGGGGGACGCCGCGCCCGGGCCGTACCCGGGAGTCATGCCGGCTGGGCCAGGATACGACGACGAAGGGGCGTGACCAGGCGCGGGGCTCATCTTGCCGGGGCCAGTGCGCAAGGTGCGATCGCTCATCGACGTTGCCTTCTGCTGGCGTTGTTTCTGCGTCCTGATGCCCTCTAGGATCTGGTTCGCCACCGCCATAGACATGCCGCAGAAGTCGGGGACGAGATGGACGCAGCCGGCGTGGGCGGCGAGGGAGCACTCGGTACATTTCCTGCAATTTTTCTTGCCAAAGGGCAACAGGTAGCCGCAGTGACAGCACCAATTGGCCGTAAGGTTCGAGAAGGGTTGGAAACGATGCGGGATGCGGTGGTTGATCTTCTCCTCGTCCGGGTCCGTCTCAGCGTTTGACTTGCTAATGCACTTGGTGACCACACTAGTGTAGCACTTGATGTGGCATGTGTACTTGCAGTCCTCGCACTGCATGCCCGCGCCGCCCTTGAGGAAGTCACCACACAGCGCACAGCGCATGATGTTGTAGAACTGCCGCTGGACAAACTTGTGCCCGTACATCTCGTGCACCTCCTCCTTCCGCTGTCGAATAGCGCCCTTGCGGTTGAGGCCAACGTCTACCGTGCGCCGATCCTTGCTCTGCTTGATGAAGTTCAAGCTCAGCTGAATGGAGCCCGTCGGTTCGAGGTTGAACCATCCGGTGATGGGCTCTTGTGGGCCGGCAGCTTGTCCCATCTGCATCTGGCCGCCGGGCTGGCCCATCTGCCCTTGTGGTGGGTAGCCCTGCTGCTGCGGTTGTGGATAGCCGGGAGACGTGGGTGGACCGCCAAACTGCGGCTGTTGCGGATTCATGGGGAACTGTGAAGGGGCGCGGTTGACCATCCTGTCGGCGGACACCCAGCCCGAGCTGTTGATCTCGGCCTCAATCTTCTTCCTCCGCAGCTCTTCGGCAATGTCTGATATCCTCACCCAGAGCATACCGATGGGGATCGAGTGTTCGCCGGGCTTGTCGTAGACGGTAAGCTCGATTTCGTTGGCCTTGTCCACCTCGATGTTGTGGTATTCGCCCTCCCACCTGTCAATCCGCGACATCTTTGTACGAGCTGCAATGTTATCCTCGACCTTGATAGCGACAAAGGTGTCGGGTCCTCGAGCGAAGCGGCTAGTCGGCGCATGGTCTACGTCCTTGACCGCGATAACCCTGATGGAGAGCTGGCCGGTCAAAGGTTTCCTCATGTTGGGCATGTTGATGCTATCGTCTAGACGGGCGGAAAAAAAAGTCATGTTAGAGGACGAGGGTGAATCGCAAGAGCGTTGGGGGAGTATTCGCCATACGTACCATCGGGCGAATCTGCCGCGTCGATATCAATATGCAACTCCTCGTATCTTCTGAGTGCCTGCTTCAGAAGTATGATCTTTTGCTTGCTCTCGACTCTCCTCGCCGCGGCGTCGGCCCTGCTCTTCTTATCACCCTCCATCTGGTACAGCTGGACCATCTTCTCGATGCCCTTGAGATATTGCTCCTCCACGTTGAGCTTAAACTGGATTTGCGAGAGCATGAGTTGAATTCGCGGCCCAAGATAGGGGGTGTCGTATTTGACGAGATCTAGAGAAAAGACACAAAGCGAAGAGACGCGCGCGTTAGTTTGATGGGGACTGATAAAGGAACGCTGCATGAAGAGGCGGCACCTCCACACCACGCGAGACTACGTCCTCTGTTGGAGATGTCAAAGAGACGGCTGCGTGGGAGTTTCGCTTCGGCTACAGCGAGGTAAGGTAAAAGATGGAAGAAACAACCGACCTAGCTTGGTGAAGTTGGGGCGAGGTTTAGGCGCACCGGCACCCGGGGCGGGAGCAGCGTATGGTCCTCGTGGCGGCATCATGTCGCCATGCTGGCCGATCTGGCTGTACTGCACGGAGCCGTAGCCGGAAGGGTCGACGCCGGCAGTGGCTCCTCCCCACGACCCATCCTTAGGGGGTGGCATGGGGGGACCGCCGCCGTCGGACTCGCTCCGCATATCGGCGCTTCTCGGGCGTGACGAGGAGGACGCGCTGGGGGCCAGCGTCGACCCGCCGAGGCTCATGTTGTCCATGCCCGAATTCATCCGGCGGTACTGCAGCTCGCGCAGCTTCTCCTCGAAGAACTCGATGTTCCGGCGGCCATCGCGCATCTGGCTGTCGAGCTTCGAGCGGACGGCGTCATTTTGGGTCTGCTGTCGCATGAGGTTCGCCGCATTGATCAGAGCCTTCTCGCGCTCGATCTTCTTGTAAATGTCCTGTATCCTTTCGTCCTCCATGATGGGCGGCTGTGGTCGACACTCCGAGTGTCGATCTGCTAAACAAGATGTGGAAGAAAAAAAAAGAGCCGCGGGCCGTTTGTGTGTGGGGGGTTTTGACTTCTCTCCGACGGAGGACGCGAAGATGCGTGTCTAGGTTTTGAAAGTTGGAGTGGAGGCGGGGAGAGCTTCGAGGCGGGAAGCCAAATTGGGTGGGTGAAAGGAAGGGGGAATCTCCTTTGTATCGCGTGCGCGTGTGCGTCAGTTACTGGACGATCTAGACGCCGCCCTATTGTCCGCTTCTCGTGTCGCCTACAGGAGCTGAGTCAAATTCAACTCTTCGACAAGCTGTTGGATCTTCTCTGCTCGTGACGAAAATTGCTGCCGAGCGCGGGAGGAGGCCACGGGCGATGTCGTCAGTGACAAGGAGGATGGCGGGGCTCGCTCTGTTTCGAAAATTGGTTGCTGCCCTGGCGGCTCACCCCGCCTGACACACAAAGCGATCGAGGTCGGAGTCGAAGCGAGAGAGCGCAGTGCCAGTAGAAGAGAGATCGGGGGCTGGTAAGTTGGCGAGACCGGCCAGGGATCGGGAGGGGAGGTTTTATGGCGACAGGAACGACAAGATTGAGAAGAAAAAAAATAACCTGAGAACGGGGGAGGGTTATCTTGGGTAAGATGATCGTTCCTCTGGCCCAGTACAGTTGCGGTGCACGGTAGGTGCCAGGTGGTGACCGTCTTCCGTTTCTGTGTGGAGTGGAGTGGAGTGGAGTGGCGGGGTGCCCGATCAAGGACCAAGAAACACACCAACGGGGGGTGCTAAAGGGAGAAATGGCGACGGCTGAAACTGGCAGCTCTGGGCACTGGGTTCTGGGTGTATAAAATGCTAGGTCTAACTGCAGCTGGCTGGCTGACGATGTGTTATGGAATCAAACCCTTATCGTCAAGAGAAGAATGCCGACTGGTCGGTCGTCAGTAACGGGATAATCGATCCACCACCACCCCTCCTGGGTCGGAATGCACCCTGCTCGTGTTGTTACTGTCCTGTGATGTGTGATCCGTGATGAGAGTGAAGTGGACGAACGAGTGCGCGGCTCTGGAGGTCCGGGAGATGTGAATGCCCTACTGCGTTCCCCACACAGGGATAGCCGGCAGGTTAACAGTTGCAGCAGGAGCGGCGCTTCTCTTGATGAATCTGCTGGAATGTTGGCACCATCAGTCATCCAACATGGTCTGGTGCGTTCCAAGCATGAGAGGTGTGCGCTTTCGAGCTGATGCTGGAGCCAGCCTGCAGCGTTCGCCTATGTGGTCCAACACCCACCAGCAACACTCGACCCCACCAATTCTAGGACCATTCCCGCCCCACCCCCTCCCAGTCCTAGGACGGATACGGCGGCCATGCAACGCCACACCTGTTCAAGTTGTTCGCCTTCCCTTCCTCCACTTCCTCCACGCCGCTCTATTCTTTTCTAATTTTTCTACGGCGCAGCTCGCGGTCATCATGTCGTTTCCATCGATCATTCCCCCCGAACTATAATAAAGGATGGATATACGACATCTCGTCTCGTACGTGGGGCGGGGACTCAACCTTGTGGCTTTGCTGGCCGTCCGTCGTCTGTCGTACTCCGATTCTTCAGCCAAAAAAACCTCAGCCACACACACACCGGTGCTCATCACACCCAACCCGACGCCGTTGTGTTTTTAAGCCTGGGGATCACATCACAAGCCCATCCACCACAACGGTTCGCGGGAATGCACAGTTACGGATGAACCACGAAGGACAGATGACCTGCCTACTGGACCCGTTTAGCATCGTTTTCTTTCCAACTATCCGTACCCGGTCCCGGAGAGTGTGCATATTGTATCGCACCGCGCTGTTTCCCCGAGTTAGCTTAGCTGGCGGTCATCAAGTCCTGGTGAAAGCGTTCTCTCTTCATATCTCCCACATTGACCACGCGTTTGCCACATTTTGATGACTGTGGAGAGATCAAACATGTACCTGCTACTTAGACCAATCCATCCATGCAACCGTCCGTTTCGGTGGACAATACAAGACCAGGAGGAGTTTGAGCAAACGCGGGAGCGTCGTCTGCTGGCATTTCCTGAAAAGCAGCCCAGCTCGCAGGGATAGCCTCATCGATCACCCAGAGAGAGTCAGCAGGGCGGTCTGGGGCTGCAGCAGCATCCACATTGGAAGTGTGTGTGCGGTCTCGGTTAGGGCCTGCTTAGGATTCACAGTCAGCCAGCGGGTGAGAGGGGAGAAAAGGGGAATGCAAAAACGAGTGCGTCACTTCAGCCCTACGAGGAAGGTTCACAGAGGAGCGAGTGAAAAGTCGTCCGGTTAAGCTCTCGAATATTGGCACCACGGAGATATCTCATTGGTGATTGGGGCGTATGCACATCTTAATTGGCTCGCGTCGGCATTACAATGCTGCACGCAACCGGGTCCTGAGAGTGAGCGACCAGGGGCCACACTGGTATACTGCCGCAGGACGTTGTAGGTGGAAGCGGAACGCTCAACAGGACTCCCTCAGCTCTGATGAGATGCAAATCTCGTGCTTCTTTTAGACGGTCCATCGATGAAGTAAAGGTCTTTCGCCTCATCTAGCGATGGCGAGGATGGAAAACTACGCTCTCGGGGGTCTACCTCAATCGTTCCCTTGGCTGCGCTGGATTTGGGGTACGATGTGCTATGGCCACCCCCCATTCCATCCGGAATAGACGAAGGCGAAGAAAAGAACACGCCGATCACCTCGGCTGGGTTGCCTCTCGTTTTCCTTCGGCAGTCAAAACGCACCGAGACGAACCCACCGCCTCCGCCGCTGACACCTGGCAGTTATCAGATCCCAGAACCAGAGCTATGCGGTCGCTTTCACTTAATACACCGTATGCATGTTACGTTAAATTTCTTTAACCCGTCTCCTCTCTTGGAATGGATCATACCGAGAGTCGTACAGGGAACCGTGTAGGTATCTCAGGCGAAGGTCCTGGGAGATCTCGGCTCCGCCGAAGATTCGTAGGCCTATCCCCATCTGTCGTCAAGACGGTCCGAAGACCTGCCTCCGCAGTTTGGAAGTAGGAGGCCCCTCGTACTCCACTCAATCGATACGAATCATGCCAAGCGATGAAGATGCTTAAAGGTGCAGTGTATATTGTCTGAGATCTTTACAGCTTTTACCCAATCCAGATAATCCCGTCTCGCTCCCAGGCCTGTCAAATCATCAACCCGTGTACTCCTTCTGCAACAACTTGGCGATAGTGTTGAGCCTGCGTGAGTTTCAAGGTGGTTAGCGATAAATTTGCGAATAAAAGTTTGAACAGAAAGGAAGAAGAATGGAGCAAGCAAAAGGACGAAGGAAATATCAACACTTACTGGATGTTGCTCGTCCCCTCGTAGATAGCGCCAATCTTGCTGTCCCTGAAGAACTTCTCGGCCAGCCCCTCGCGGACGAAGCCCATCCCACCCATCCACTCGACCGCGAGGCCGCTCACCCTCCCCGCGACCTGCGAGGCGTACAGCTTCGCCATGGCCGCGTCGCGCACGAAGTCCTCGCCGGCCTCCTTCTTCCGGGCCGCGTTGTACACCAGCGCCCTCGCGGCCGCGATCTCCACGTACGCCTGGGCCATCTGGTGCTGCATGCCCTGGAACTCGCCGATCAGCTGGCCGAACTGCCTGCGGTCGTTCCAGCAGTACCTCGCGGCGTTCTCCCACGCGCCCAGCGCCAGGCCCGTCATCTGCGCCGCGATGCCTATCCTCCCCTCGTTCAGCAGGCCGATCGCGTACTTGTAGCCCTGCCCCCGCTCGCCCAGCAGGTTCTCCTTGGGGATCTCGACGTCGTCGAAGTTGATCACGCAGGTGCTGCTGGCGCGGATCCCGAGCTTCTTCTCTTTCTTCGCGATCGAGAAGCCCTTCGTGCCCTTCTCGACCACGAAGGCCGAGATTCCCCGGTAGCCCTTGCTGGGGTCCAGGTTCGCGAACACGATGAAGAACTTGGCCTCCATCGAGTTGGTGATCCACATCTTGGAGCCCGAGATCTTGAAGCCGTCGGCCGTCTCGGTCGCCTTGGTGGCCAGCGCGAAGGCGTCGGACCCGCTCACGGGCTCGCTCAGGCAGAACGAGCCAACGGTCTCGGTGGCCAGCCCCGGGAGGAACCGTTTCTTGAGGTCCGTCGAGCCCCACTTGATCACGGCCGTATTGACCAGCGTGTTGTGCACGTCGACGAGCACGCTGACGGACGGGTCGACACGCGCGAGCTCCTCGATGCCCACGATGGCTGCCGTGAAGTTCATGCCCGCGCCTCCGTACTCCTCTGGGATCTCGACGCTCATGAGGCCCTGGTCGAACAGCTGCTCGACAATAGCCGGATCCATCGCCTCCGCCTCGTCCATGTCCCGGACCTTGGGTAGGATCACCTCATTGGCGAACTTCGACACGGCATCTCGCATTGCGGTCTCGACCTCAGAGAAATGTGTGATTGGCGTTGGCATGAGCTCGTGTAGATCGGTCCGTAGTGTCTGGGTTGTCGAAAAGGGGCGGGAAACACTGCAGCGAATTGAATGGTCAGCCACGTGCTTGCGGCGCGTTCAAATACCGGATGCTGAGAGAAGCCGCCCTCTTACTGTTGAATTCCCCTGAATGCCGCGGATGTCATGTTCCTGGGAAGAGCAGGCAATAAGCTCACCGAAGAGGCGGAGGCTTGACCTCGCCGGAGAATTGGGCGAATAACTTTCGTAAGTGACGACATGATGGTAGGAGAGAGCTTGAATGCGCGGGCTTCTAATGGTCGTCGTTGTCGATGGAACTGATGCAACAAGAGACAAACAGCTCAGGAAAGAAAGATGTAAATACTATCACCAGGAGATCAATGCGCACTAGACTAAAGAGGAAGATTAAAGGATGTCCGAGCTAAATCAGCCGCCGTCGAGATCTCAACACGAAGGGGTACCTCCGGTTCCGCCTTCGGTCTGCCGAGGCTACCCATTGAGTCGCGCCCCTGTCGCATTCCAGCTCGGTCTTGGCATACGCCATTGCCGTGCGCGGGGATAGGATAGCCGTTATCGCGCTGAGTCAGCAAAGAGCTCACATGCAAAAAGCGGAACCGGTCAGACATTTTACCGCCCCAATCCACGCCTGGGAGTTGATCTATTGCAGCTGGAAAACTTCCGTGATACCACCGACCGAGTCGGCACAAACGAGCTCGACATCACATCGCGACTGGCCAGGGCCCGACACTGCGCCGGCGACAACCGTCACAATGGCGTTGCCGCTTCTTAGATCCTTCCTGGCGCCGGCCCTACGGAGGCCAGCAATCTCGAGGATACCCCTAACCGTCACATTCCCGTCGTCGTCGCCGTTGCCGTCCGCACCACCAAAACCTTCATTCCCTTCTCCACGAACATTCGCCTCGACACCAGCACGCAGCGCGACGCTGAACCAAGTTCTCAGGGTACGCACGAATCGTTCTCTCGCACCCTGCGCTCGTCTCGTGACCTTCTCCAAGTCACACTCTCTATCCATTGCCTCCCGATTCTCCCTCCTTCAACGCCCCTCAAGCACCGCTTGCCGCCTCTCGAACCACAACACCTATGCTAACCTCAAAAACTCCTCTGCAGGGCTGCCGTAAACCCCAACGCGCCCGCCACCACCGCTCCCCTGCCCTAGCGGACATGCGCGCCCCCGAGATGAAGGGCGTCTGTCTGCGCGTGGGCGTGACCCGGCCCAAGAAGCCCAACTCGGGCGAGCGAAAGACGGCCCGTATCCGACTCTCGAATGGGCGCATGATCACGGCTATCATTCCCGGCGAGGGACACAACATCGCCATGCACTCCGTCGTGCTGGTACGGGGAGGTCGCGCGCAGGATTGTCCTGGAGTGCGGTATCATTGCGTGAGGGGTGCTGGAGATCTGGTTAGTTTACTACCTACACCACTACACCACTACTACACCACTGCACCGCTAGCCCCCGGTTCGTTTTCTCTCGACGGCCCCGGCATGCCTTGCCTTGCCTGCTTTGCCTCTGCGTTGTCATCCCTCCGGAGAGAGTTCGCACTGTCTCCTCTGGCTGGCTACATGCCCCTCCAGTCCTTCCACCCTCAGTCTTTGATTCCGTGGTCCGCTTGGCTCTGTGGATAGATGCGCCAACGTCTTTCTTTCAAGAAAAACAGGAATGAATCCACTAACAATACACCATCTGCAGGGCGGCGTTCCTAACCGCACTACATCAAGGAGCAAGTACGGGTCGAAGAAGCCTAAGAAGGCCTCTATCGGCTAAATATTGTGGCTGGTTGGCGTCCGTTGTTCATGAGCAAGCGTGTCCCGACGTGGAACACTTTGCTTTCCGGGGCGCTTGAAGACGCCAGAGTCTATTTTGCTGTTTAACCCTTGTACTATCTTTTCCACCTTATCACGTGTATCTTATCTAGAGCGGCATTGTAGCATACGAATGCGAAGTTCGCCTGGCCCGTCCAAGCCATATATGGCCCAGCCCATATCGGAGCACATGATGTTGTCCGGATCCATCCAGCCGGAACTCGTCGCGGCCTGCTTCCTTCGATGTGAAGAGGCGAGGTTACTAATGCTCACCGTCTCCGCATCGTCCCTCCCCTCGAGGTAGTTTTCTCACGTCCGCTCGTCTGTGCCCGCGGATGGCTAAAGCTAGGAAACTCATCTGTAGAAGGCCAGGACACTCGTCGAATAAGCACCTAAGTAGGTAGCTAATATGTACATAACAAACTTCCAATCTCCTAACAAAAACAGTAACAGAAGGAGAAAAAACCCTATTCTTCATGCCTGTGAGGGCCTTTCGGTCCCCCCATTGTTCTGCCGTCGTCTCCCCCTGTTCCTAGTGGTTTCCCGATTTGCCTGTCCGTCTGTCTGTAAACTGATAAAAAGCCCGATAGATTTTGTTTTGCGTTTTGGGCGATGTTCTGATGTGGATGAAAATAAGCGTGTTGAATGCAGAAACCGACCAACAGACAAGGACAGCCCTTATTGAAAGACGCACACAGGGACGAACGGTCGAATAGAATAAAAAGAGAAAGCAAAACGTAAGGGAGAAACTACAAGAAAAGTCTATTTGGTGTTGCGTTCGTCGTTTGAGTCCTCCCTTCGCAGAGTGGGAACGCATCCGATCCATCCATCCGATAACCATCCATTACCACACACGAAAGGGCCGTCGTCCCGATGGAAGAGTAAGGTTGTTAAGGCTAGTTTAGTCAGACTGGTTCTCCCAACCCTCTGGCTTCTCCAAGCCGTTGACCTCGAAGTATCTCGATGTGCCTGTGTGTGATTACAACAACACATGATTAGCCGTCGACTCGGTGAGTTCACAAGTATTGGGCATGATGGCAGGGAAAGAGAAAGGAACGCAAAAAATTTCGCGTGGCGGTAGTGGTGGTGGTGAAAACGTACAAGAATAGCCCTTCCAGTCAAAGTTCTCCTTCGGGTTGCAGTGGCACTTGAGCTGGGTCCGCAGCTTCTCGCCGGTCGGGCAGTGCGTGAAGGGGACGTGCCAGTAGGCGATGTCGTTAAAGAAGTGGATCTCCTCCTTCTTGAGCATCAGCGCGGCGGCGATGGAGTGCACGGGGGCGTCGCCCCAGCGCTCGTAGAAGAACCCGCCGTCACGGTCGAGTGACTCGAAGTAGTCGATGTAGGCCTGGGAGCGGAGCCAGCTGAGGCTGCCGATCTCGAAGTTGGACCACTGCAGTTTTTTAGATTGCGAATTTTGTGAGTTAACTTTTCTCTAGATGATAATGATCATGATAAAATGTAGTCGAAGAATAGGGAAATGTGGGCAAAGGAAGAACGTACGAAGTGGCAGTGGTTGTAGTTCTCGCCGCCGTCATCACTCAGGAAGCCCATGGTGTTGCCCTCGACGATGTGCTCCGGGTGGTTCTTCATGAACTTCTTGACGCTGTCCCACAGAGTCGGGATGGTCTCGACGTACTCGTACAGGCTCAGGACGAAGCTGTACTTCTTCTTGTTCTCATGCATGAAGCGGAAGGGGTCGTAGTGGATGTCGCAGTAGAGCTCGACGCTCGGCTCGACGCGCCAGTAGTATTCGTAATTCATCATGAGCGGCTGGCGGAAGAAGAATCCGGACTCGAAGCGGCACATGTGGCGGTAACTGACAGAGTCGCCGTAGATGATCTTGCGCTGAGCCATGTCCTCGCGCACCTTCTTGGCCTTCTCCTGGTCGATCCATTCCGGGAAGGACCAGTGCTCGGGCGCAATCTCACCATAGTGCGTCTTTCCGGAGACGAGGGAGGTGGTGACCTTCTTGAACGTCGCATCGAACGGCTTGTCGTTGAGGAACACCCAGTCGTAGTTGTAGCGCTTGTTGAACCGGTCCTCCACCTGCCGGATGGACTTCGCTATCTCCCACACGTCGGAGTTGCGGGCGAGCGTCACGAATGTGGCGTTCATCCGCGGGCCGGGCGCCACGCTCACGAGGTCCTCCCACTCTGGGTCGCCGGGCATCATGGCCATCGGGTGCTCGGCTCCATCGTTGGCGGGCTTGGGCGGCTTGCTTGAGGGCGTCGACACGGGCGCTTCCTTAGCCTTGGACACGGGTGTTTTCTCGTCGTTGTTGTTGATCAGCGGAGGCGTCTTCTCCTGCGATGTCCCAGACCCGGGCGGGGTCTTTTCTGTTGACTTGTCTGGCGATGTCGGCTTCCCGGTGCTCGTGCGCCCTGTGTATGCGTCTGGTTTTAGGTTGACGCCCTCGTACGATGAATGTGATACGAAGTAGAAGACCGCTAGGAACTGTTTGTTTGCCGACCACTCTGTCAGTCAGCTATCTTGTCGATTGGAAAACTGTGGCTGGCGGCTGCCGCGCAGTTCGAACGGAATGGTAAAATAGGGTGGTGCTGCGCGTCGTCACGTACAAAAAATGCGAACAGTATGTATCGCACATAGCGTGCACTGCCTGCAGCCATCTTGGCGGTGGTGTTGCGAGATCCCTCGCGGCGATCAAATTGAGAGGATCAGAATTGGTATTGGGAACTCGAGGAAGTAGGAGTGCTTAATCGGTCTTGAGGACGGAGGAGATAATCAAGCCGTCTTGTCCAAGGTCGCCTTTGGGACAGGTTTGGGGACACTTCACTCTCTCTTTCTCTCCGAAGGGAGGCGACGGAGTCGCTGTGGTCCTCAAAAGGGGTGACCGGGGTGCCTAGCGAACAAGACCTTGATTCATCAGGAGAACACAAAGAATGTCGAGTAACCGTGTCCAGTCCACTCAAATGTCGCCCATAGCCAACGTGGAACTGCCGCGATTACAGTGATGGCAGGTTCGGCAGAGAGGGGAAAGAACCTGGGTGTAGAACGGGAAGGCGTGGACGAGAAAAAAGAAGTCGCACGAATGGAGTGCTGAATGCGTTCGTTGGCGGTAGGTGGTGGTGCTGGCGGTTTTTGGAGGTGGTTAGGCGATGGGCTGCGCAGCTGCACACTGTCGTGGGTACCCGCCAAAGCCCCAGTGCCATCTCAGGGGTGACATTCGGGGCGCTAGAAGCCGCCCGAAAATTTTCTTCGTGACCTCGTATTAGCTGGAGTCCAGTGCTAACAGTCCTCCACGCAAAACCACCGCCGATCTGCTATCACAGCACCTTCACCTGCTCAAGTCATCCGCTTTCTGACAGGGCCAATGGCCCCCGCGATCCGCGGCCCCCCTGTTCCGCGAATTGGACAAGCTTCAGCTTGCCCCCTGACCCGAGTGCCCTTCAAGCACATTTTACTGGGTCCAGGTCGTCCAAAGGTTCATCCTGCCGCTGACCGACCCGACCAGGCTGTGGTTTACGATGGATTGCGTTTCCTTTCTTCTATGAGGACCCCGTGGACTGGTCGACTCTTTGATCTGATCGCTGTGCTTCGAGGCCAAATCGAGAATTCACTTTTTTCCGGGTTACGAACCCGTTCTAGGTTCCAAACGTCGGGCTAGATTCTCATGTTCTGCAAAGGCCCAGAGCCACAACCAGTTTTCAACCAGTCGCTGAACTGGAAGCCTTAGATGTCCTCGTCACCACACCCCCTTTTTTTCATGGCCGTTGATGGATCCCTGACGTTTCTGCCAAATGGGATCGGTGCCAACGAATCGACTCAGGCCATAGAACGCGTCGTGTCAGACGGAACTAAACCGATTCTGCTCCAGATTCAGCAAGCTTTCCCTTGATAATCCGGTGTCACTCATGGTTTCTACATAGAGATCCAGGCGATCCAGGCAATGCGACGGCCCCAGAACCTGCATGCATTAGCTGGGAAATACAATTTAAAGGGACTCCGTTCATATCAGGAAGTACGGGAGCAGCATGCTTGTACAAAGACACAGCCGCCGTGATTGACAAAGGAGGTGAGGGGGAGGGTCTTGGGGAAACGCCAGCACTGCAATGCACGCGGGAGTCGAGTTGGCAACGAATCGACGGGCTAAGCCTTCTTGTGCTCTCCGACGACACATCATGTAATACCCCATTGTCGATAGAATGACAGAGCACCGGGCTCCAGGTTATGGATTGAAGATCATCGGCTGAAGATAATGACGGAATCATGTGACCCCTCGCGTGATCGGCCTCACCTAAGCCGTCCGGACACACACATCGGGGCGCACGGATCATTTTTCGCTACCTAATAGCTTGCTTCACCATCCCCCACCAACCTTTTTTTTTATGTTGGCCTCATTCTCCAGCCCAAGCTGCGTACCACTCATCTGCTAACAGCCTGCGACTTTCGCTGGTGCTTCTCAAGGCTCCAGGTGTCTTCTGTGGCTCTCGTTTGGTTGCGCCGCTCATTTTTTCCTTCTTTTCTAAGCGCGAACTCGGCTGCTTCGTGCTGCCGCTTCTCGGCATCGTTCGTCCTTCCTTTCTTGTTTCGTATCATCAACATGGTAGCTTCCAGAGACGACTGTCGTATTGTCTTGGTTCTAGCATAACTGTAAGTAGCATCGCTGCCAGCCGCTGTCAATCATTTGCCTGCCTCTTCCCGGCCGTTGCCCTCCTTTGCGAAAGCTTGGTTGAACCACACCTTCGGCCGGGTCCCGCTTCTGTTCTCCCCAAGCCTCCTCTCCCTCTCCAGGCCAAACTTCAGGACGCGCCATGTCTTCCTTGTCCTCGTGCCCTGGACCAGGCCTTCTGGCGTGGCCACACAACCAATAATCTGCCCTCGACGGCAATCGTCGGGCCTCTGCCTCAGAGACGCCCGCTTCAGACTCTCTGCCAAAGTCTTCGCGTCAGTTCACCATGCTAACGACTCCTCCAGTATCTCTCGGTTTTCGGTCCCGCCCCGACCCTCCTCCGATCCAACGATGTCGTTCTTCGGTTTCGATACGTCCGGCCATAACAAGGCCGCGCCGGGCTTCGCTCAGGCCCACGATCCGTTCGCTGGTCTCGGCCATGATGAAGATGCCACGGCGCTCGAGTTTGAGGACACATACGACGGACTCGGGGACCAGCTGGACGATGGCGACGACGCCTTCAACGACGACACATTTGGTGGTGGCTCCACCAGCGTCGGCAATGTCGGCAAGGACTTCGACTTCTTTGGACAAACCGCTACGGTTGCCGGTGTCATCGACGAGGAGCACACACGCTTCAAGCTCCAACACCCCGGCACCAGAGGCTCTGTCTCCGTCCCGGGCTATCAGCAGCCTGCTCCGAAGAAGCCCGCACCTGCGCGTTCCGGATATGAGAAGTATGCGGAGCCCGAGCCCGTCTCAGAGCTGCAGGTCGATGCCGCGTTGTGGGGCACGGTGCCGAAAAAGCAACCTGCCGCTGCGCCGGCGGCTGCCGTACCTTCATCGACCTCAGCAGCTACCGCTGCTGGCCCTGCCGGCCGCAAGGTTATGAGCCTCGAAGAGGTCGAGGCGCAGATGATGCGACAGCAGGCAAAGAAGCCAGCCCAGCCCGAGCGAGCTCCAGTCTCTACTTCCCAGCAGCATGTCCCTGCCTCTGCGCCGCAACAACAGACTGGCGATTTCTTATATGCACAGCCCAAGTCTATGCCCCCTCCTGTCCCGTCGCCGTCTGATCACGGGCTTCCCCACGAAGCTGCTGCTGCATTTGCCCAGAGTCATCCTCAGGCCCCTCCTGTTACGATACTCCAGCGCCCGCAGTCGAAGCCGTCGCCCGCACCCGGCATGGGGCAGCCGCACGCTCCGTTCCAGCCTACACAGCAGCATCCGCAACAGATGCAGGGGCATAACCCGCGCCAGCAGGCTGCTCAGCATCACCAGCACCCTGGCCCATCGGGTCTTCCGACTCAAATCCTGCAAAACCCTAACCGCATACCACCCTTCCCGTCCCAGCCGGCTCACCCCGGTCACCACCGGCAACAAAGCGCGCATATGATGCCACAGCCCCCGCAGCTCGCTCATCTCAGCGAGGAGGATAGGGCGGCGTATCTGGAGCAGGAGGCGCGCCGTGCCAAACGCAACCACAAGATCTTCATGCTCTCAAAGGACAACGGGATGATGACCCCACAGGACAAGAACTTCATCACACGGATTCAGCTTCAACAGCTCGTCGCTGCTACGGGGAATCCCATTGAGCAGGGTTCGGATGACAACATAACCGAGGATTTCTACTACCAAGTCCACTGCCAGATCCGCGGCAGCCAGCGCCAGCATCCCGGTCAGCCGCTCAGCACCTTCGCTCAGACATACCTGTACCAGACGGGCAGCCGCCAGCATGGCTCCCGCCGTCAGCTCCGCGGACCCGAGAACCACGTCCAGCGCATGGAACAGCAGGTGCAGCGTGCCGTTGAGGCGGCCAAGAACAAACCCAAAAACAAGCAGCTCGTGATCGAGGGAAGCCTGGGGAAGATCTCCTTCAGCAACGCAAAGACGCCCAAGCCCTTGCTTAACATCAAGCGCGGCGATAGCAACACCGACGCGGCCCACCACCGCCCAACCAGCGCAGGTGGCAAGCAGCACGCCTCCTCCCACTCGAAGGTGATCGACCGCAAGACCGTGCTCGCCGACGTAGAGGATGTGTATAGCACGCTCATGCAGATGGAGGACCACGACCGCAAGATGCCACCGCCGACGCAGAGCGGCGGGCCAGACGCCGAATGGGTCCAGGAGGCCGATAGGCTCAACGGCCAGCTCTGGCGCGCCCTGAAGGTGCACGAGCCGATCGGCGCCACGGCGGTGCACCCCTTCATCGCGTTCCTCTCGTGCGCGAAGGGCAAGAAGGCGATCCCCCGCGTGTTCCGCCACCTGACGCACGAGCAGCGCACCACCGTCCTGACCATGATCGTCGTGCACCTGGACCAGCTCGACGTCGTGCGCGGCGCGGCCCAGGGCGGCAGCAGCGGGAGCGAGACGCTCCTCAACGCGGCCCTGCGCGAGAACATCGAGCTCTTCTCCGTCGCCGTGATGGGCACCATGTTCAACTTCATGGCCGAGGTCGGGCTCGACATCGTCACGGGCGTGCTGGGCATCATCTCCAGCCTGAACGTGGACCTCATCGCCCGCACTAGAATCGGGGCGTCCATGTTGACCATGATACTTAGCCGCGCTGAGATCCTGAAGCAGGCGGGAGTGCCGCAGGGAGTGCTGGACACGTGGTGCGTTTCTTATTTTCTCTTCCCTTCCCTTCCCTTCCAACCATCCGGACACGACGCCAGAGCTCTCCGGTGCTCTCCGGTGCTCTCTCTCTATAAAATGCTAACCACCAAACTTTTTTTTTCTTCCGATCCAGGGTCTCAACTTACAACAACTTTTTCAACGTCCTCGAGCCCACCCTCCCGCGCCTGTTCCCAGGTCCCGTAAACTCGGGCCAGGACATCTACGTGTGGCAGCTACTGGCCGCGCTCGGCATCGGTGCCAACCAGGACCAGCAGCAGCGCCTCGTTCTAGGCGTCAAGGACCGCGTCATGGACACAGTCGCCGTGTCCAAGTCGCTGCCCCGTGACCTCGCCCAGAGTCGCCTTCAGGCCGTCAACCTATTTATGCGCTCCATCGGGCTGGATGTCGAGCTTCTTGTTTAGAACAAGACTTGGAAGTTGGGAAGGAGAAGGACATTTGGTCGTTTGGCTGGTTTTTTCTTTTTTGGTCATCTTATTTTACTTTCTGACACCCGTACCCCATTTTTGGGTTGTTGTTCGATATGGAGTACCTAAGTACCTCACTAACTCTCTCTGCGTGCTTGGAGGGAAGGAGACCACGTCTAGAGGAGCATGGGGTCAGCTTCTCATTGCTGTTTTTATGGTGGCGGGCAGTTATTATTTGCTGTCTTGGAGAAAAAGAGAGTTCATGGATGGTCTCACGGGGGATGACAGCTAAGACAGACAGACAGACGCTTTTGAGTGGAAAATATCGAGAGGGAAAATCCTCTTGGGAGGGTGTGTGCCAGAACGGCACCTCTACGTTGCGAGTAGGGAGGCGAGTTCGCCCAGCATCCATCCTGTGTCCGGACACGCTGGGCTTAGGGGAGACCTGATACTTTAAGCACAAGAGAAATTATTGGTCTCTGAATGGCCATAACTTTACCCAGAGTTGTAGGAGAACATGACACATGCGAGCACTCCTGAGCGGGATGCCCAAGCGTTGGGGGCGAGACGTGAGTTTTGGGGACATTCTGGCTGGTCAGATCGAGATATGGTAGTGTCTAAGCATACGTTGAGAGGTACCCATGCTGAGGGGGGCCGACGGGACAGCTGTCAGGCAGCGGATGGAGGGCGATGTCTGATATCTGTGATGGATCGTTGGAGGATGGCCTCCCAGTTGGCTAGCGTTGAAGCTGAAAGAGCTCTTCTTTACTTTCAGTAGTGTGTCATGCGACCCCGCCTAGTATACGGAGTATGAACACACTCGCTCGAGCCTGCGGGATCGTGAGCGTCGCGGCAACCTAACGTTCCCAAGAACGTGTCCACCAAACAGAGCAAGCAAGGAAAGTGTTTTTGCTGTCTATCAACCATGCCATTTTTTACCAGTCCTAATTCTCGCCCCCAAAACGCCGTGTCCTCGGATGCCGCGGATCTACTGATATCAAAAGTGCCGTTCCCAAGCCCAGGGCGGATTGGGAGGCAAAGACAACACCAACTCAGAGCATCCGCCCCAAGGTGAAACCCAGCAACCCGAAGCAAGACCAGCCCGAGATAAACTTATGCGAGCCACACAAGGAAGTCTAATCCAGCTCCATAGCCGTAGCCTTCGAGGCCCCCGCGCCGCCACCGCGCTTGGAGGAGCCAGCCGCTGTCACGGTGCCCGAAGCCTTCGGACGGCCCGACTTGCCCTTCTTCGCATCACCCGCGACGTTCTTGCCCTTAGACGCCGCCGCCTTGCCCCCACCGCCCTTCTTCTCCTTTTCCTTCTCCTTCTTAACCTGCTCCTCGGCTGGGGTAGCAGCAGCAGTCGCAGCAACAGCAGCAGTGGCTGCGCCCATCCCTCCTCCCCATCCCACTTCTCCCCTCTCCCTCGCACTAACGCGATGCAAAAGTTCATCCTCATCCCACTTCGTGCCCAGCGCCGCGACCCGTTCTGCCAGGCTTTCATCATTAGCCGGAGCCGGTGCAGCAGCAGTGTCTTTCTTCCCCACCTCTTCCGCCCCCCTACCTTCTGCACCTCCTCCTCCACCCCCGTCATCATCCTCCTTCCCCTTGCCCTTCCCCTTAACATCACCCGCGGCAGCTGATGATATCGCAGCAGCAGCAGAAGCAGCGGCAATAGCAGCAACGACATCCGGATCCAGCCCCCGGTTTAGGAAGCTCTCCTCGTACAGCGCCCAGGAATCGTCAGAGCTCTCGTCCACGTACGTCAGCCGTCGCCACGGCTCCAGCTGCACGACCCTCAGCCGGTCCGCCATCGTCTCCGTGACGTGTCGCTCGTCGTTCTCAACCGCCCCGGCAGACTTGACCGTCATGTGGATGCCCCGCGCGGCGGTGCCGCCACCACCAGCACTATTGCCACCGCCTTGGCCAGCAGCAGCGCCCGAAGCGCCCCCGCCACTGCCGCCGCCAGAAGAGGAGCCGTCGTTGTCGCGCGTACGCCTGACTGAGCGCTCCATGTCAGCTTTGGCGTCGATGTGGTGCAGTTGCGGCCGGAGGTGCGCTATGGAGGTTATTGGTGTGAGGTGTACATTTTCTGTGGACAGTCCAGTCCGTCAAACATCAGCATTTTATCCATCGTTGGAGAGCGGACGGCGACGCGCTGAGAGCAGACTTGGGAGACTGGGAGAGGAGAGGGGAGAGATACTACACTCACCACCACTGAAAACACCCATCATATACCTCGTCTGCCCATCCCCCACAACAACCTGTCCCCCCAGCGTCTGATTCCTCAGCACCTTGTCCCTTCTGATCGCCTCGTTGAAGTCCGCCGCGCCGATGCCCCCACCCACGACCTCGATGTCGTCGTCGGGGTCCCCTCTTTTGCTGCTAGCAGCCATCCTGACGGGCGGCGCGCCTATCCCGAACCCGCCCGCGAGGCCGTGCGTGCCGCCCGCCTTCGCCGCGACGGACTTGGAGAGGGCCTTGCCCCAGGTGACGCCCTTCGCCTTGTCGTAGGAGACTGCGTGGCCGAGCGGCACGTCGAGCTCGACCATTCCGGAGTCGGGCTTGAGGCGGATCTCGGAGGGCTGGGGGAGGTCATCTTTGCGGTTGGGGTGCTGGAGGACGAGGAGCTGTTGGTGGGCGGGGAGCTGGGGTTTGAGGAGGACGGTGTAGGTTGCTATAACGGGGTCGTCGTCGTCGTCGTCTGGGTCAAGGCCTGGGTCGGAGTCGAGGTCCATGACTGCTGGTGGGACTGGGGGTCGTTGTGGCGAATCTATCGTCTCTGGTGGCATCTTTGTGGGAGAGGGTGAGAGTGTATGTGGACTGACTGATCGCCGGGAAGCTGCTGGTCGCGTCGCGAGATTTGAAGTCGAGAGCTTCTGAGGGTGGGGATTCGGCAAAAAATAATGACGAAGGTTCACTGATAAGATAAGGAGCTCGCCGGGGCCTCCCCACATCAGCACTGTGGTTTGCCCCTCAATGCGCTGTGGGGATAATCTGTTCTGTTCTGCGTGTTCGTCTTCAGCCAACGATCTGACAAAATATGCATGAAAACTCTACTCATGGAAGATGTTATTCATCTCATAAAACCTAAACCGAAACTCCGAGAAACCTGCTGACGAAACTTGTGCCTGCTCTGACTATCGCTCCCAGAGAGAGAAGCCAACCGCTGGTTATCGACGCCTGCCCAAGCTGGAACGCGGCTTGTCTCCTGGTTTGTCCCCTGGTTTGTCTCTGACCTTCGTGACTCCTTTGTGGAGGACTTTGCATTTCATACCATTCCATGGTACTTTACTTACTCATTCTCGTTCTCCTCTTCCTATTCCTAATCTTAGATCCGATCGTCAAGCGTAAAGTTAGTTAGTCTATCGTACCTTCTTTCATTATTATCCGGTTGGTGGGCTAGAGAATGCTTGTTCTCTAATGACCCTTGGCATCTGGATTATAGGCCATCGTATGAGGCAGAGACCCTGGCGACGCAACGAACCATGAGATATAGTATATAGAAACTGCTCAAACGATGCTCACTGCTGCCCCTCTTTAGCCTAAAGTACCAGCCAGCGATAAGGTCGCGTCCCTAGAATTCTTGAGAGGCGAAACCTCGCGAATCTTGCTATTGAGCCAACAAGGCTCTCATGACCATGCAGTCCCCTGCATTGGGGGCCGTCAACTGGCCATCCCTTCGTAATGGATCCTCCAATCCACGGCAGAAGAACCGCAGCTTATGGCTTGCTGAAGACATTCCTGGCAGTTGCTTCGTCCCCCTTTGGTGTTCCCTGGCACTGGTCACAGTCCGCGCGGACGATGTAGATTCGACTACTGGACTGCTTTGAAACCCTGGAACATGGAACCGCGAGGCGTCGGGGTAAGGGTTTTTCCCCAACGAGGGGACTGTTTTCCCTCGGATTTTTCAACAACATAATCGTGGAAACTACCTAGCTAAATAACATACTACTGTGCGCAAACATGCTAGGCCGGATCACAAGGCATCTATCTGCTATCAAGACCGAGCCCTCCCGCCTGGAGTAGCCCAGGACGTGAGACTGACTACAGTGATCTCACCAACCGGCAGCTAGCAGGGCGTGTATTGGAATGGAGTGTGAAGCGAAGCCCTTCGTACTACTTCTCCTATGAAGGGGCCGTCTATGATGCACACTAGAAGTGGTGCATTGCGCTTTTGACTTCCAAGAATATGCTCGTAAGGCGAGTGAGCTGACCAGCAGCAGTAGGACGAGATACTGACGAGCCTCGCTACGGCGCCGGATCAGGACGGGACGTTCAGCGGGTGGCCGGGCGCATTCCACCCATGTATCCTGCCAATACCTCCGTGGGATGGAGGTAGCGTACTGTCACGACATCACGTTTAGAAGCTCGGTCCCCGTTTCGGTTTTTGAGGTCGGTGATGGCCGAATACCTATTCGGCGAGTTAGGGTATTCTTTATTATCCCCTTTTCGAAGTAGAGGAAGGGGGAGGGGCTAGCTAGTAGCGGCCAAAGTAGGGGCCAAGCCAGTAGTGGCCAAGCTAGTAGGGGCGTGTCTCCTTCTCGTATCTCATTCTGCTCTTCTTTAAACGATACTTTTCATCCATCTGCTTGCCCCCTCCTCGCCGTCTGTGCCCAAAGTCTGCTCCTCCAACGCTGTTCCTGATGTTCATCTCACAATTATTGTCTTGGTATGTATTGTCCCCCCGAAGAAAACGGCTAATCTCCTCCTCCCAGGGTCTCGCTTACTGTACTTCGCTCGCATAGCAGGCCTCCTCGGCCTCGGCCAGGTAGATGGGCGAGGTGCCCGCCTCCGGGTGTTCTATACGGTAGCTTGGCCGTGAAGGCCTGGTGGTTAGGTGTGGACAGGCACTGGGGAGAGCTTCTTGCTAGGTTGTATGCAGTTAAAGGGGGGAGGGGGGACTGTTCTGGAGTGCTAAACGAAAGATGTCGACGAACCTTGGCAATACGTGTCAGCTAGGCCGAGAGTGTCCCAGACCGATTCAGACCACCCGTTAAGCCTGTCCCGCACTTGGAGCGCCAGCCGGAGCCCCTCGCAAGCCACCGGTCCTTGGCGGCTGGGGAGTGGCGAAGGAGGAACATCTTGATGAGGGCCCGGGGGCAAAAGCTCGCCAGGGGGGAGCGGGGCGGGGTGTGGCTGGCCGCGGTAGATATTCCGGGGCGGAATGAGACCGTGCCGTCGCCGTCGAACTGGCGGCAGCGGTCTGGCAGGTGGCTGCTCCTCCGGAGTGGTGTTGTCGACTAGCGAAGGCGGTCCGGCGGGTGGCTGATCCTTCGGGATTGTCGCGTTGACTTCGCCCGAATGGTCGGGCCTGATAAGCGGGACCTGAAGGACGCCATCACTGTTATACAGGTTCTGCAACGCGATGAGCTCTTCGTTGTTGAGCTCGATTAATTTGAGCGATCGATTCGGTTTGATCTCAATCTGCTGGCCGGGCTCGACTTCGACTAGCGGGACCTCGAGCTTCTGACCGGGTGGGATCTTGTCTATCTGGTCGTAGGGGATTTGGAGCGAAAATGCCTTGATCACGTCGGGGCCGTCCGGGGTGGTGGCGAACCCCAGCTCGACCCTGATCTTAGTGGGCTCATCTAAGGGCTGGGGCCCGGGGTCGGCGGCGGCGATCTTGGCCTTCTTTTGATTCCTTTTCTTTTTGCCAGGCATTTCTTCTGTTTGTGGGAGGGTTTTTGGACTTCACGTTAAGTTGTATGGAGATAGGGATGAGGGATGATCTGCTTGAATCGGGCAAAGAATGTGCACGAAAATGACACGGGGGCGGCGGTGGCTTTCGCAGAAGGTCAAGGACTTTTCAGGCACGGTCTTCCGATCCAAGGAGATGCCAGCGCCACTCGCAGAATAGGAAGGAGTGGTCTTGCCTCTGTCCTGGTAGTTGCCCCGAGAGCGTGGAGAGATGCGTCTCTTCTAGCCACCTCCCAGGCTCGCAGGTCCTTGCCATCCCGCAGATCCTTGCCATCTCGCAGTTTCTTGCCATCTCGCAGGTCCTTCTGCTCAAGGGTGCATCCTCCTTCCAGGGCGGGATGTATTGATGGGACATCAGGAACGCCGATCGGAAACCACAACGAGGAGGGAAGAGCGTAGTGTGGATGATGGGATGGTCAGA
This sequence comes from Ophioceras dolichostomum, assembly GCA_003049485.1. Classification (NCBI taxonomy): domain Eukaryota; kingdom Fungi; phylum Ascomycota; class Sordariomycetes; order Magnaporthales; family Ophioceraceae; genus Ophioceras; species Ophioceras dolichostomum. The sequence continues at coordinate 72,024 of PYST01000052.1, forward strand.
AAAGGAAAGACTTGGTGGCGGCCAGAGAAGGAGAGACTTGGTGCGAGTCCAGGGTGGAGATGTCGAGGTTCGAGATGGTCCTATTTGAAAAAAAGAAAAGAAACGGTTGGGGCGGGTGGTCGAGGTGCTGAGACAGGAGGTTGACAGTAGAGCTCGCAGAGGAGTGGAGGGCTGGAAGCTGCCTGTTGAAAGAAAACTTGCAGAGCAGCGCCACCGGTCGGTGAAGTGTTTTGAACAGCAGAGAGGGAACAGTGGCCTAAATGTACCAAGCCGCCGATCGAAGAATCTGCTCGCTGCTGGAAGAGGCTGGCCCCACTCTCAGCTCTGGGTCTCCTCGTTTGTCCTATGAGCATTGGCAGCCTCAGTGCCTGGGCACAATTCCAGAACTGCCCTCCTCCCAAGTTGTCAATACGGCCAGCAAATACTCGACAAGCCTTGATATTGGTCATTGTCCAAAACTTCGTTGCCGAGGAGGTTGCTCTTACCGAAGATAGAAGATGAGGAATTCGTCGACCATTTCGTTCGTCCCTCGTCTTCGTGGGCTCGAGGTCGGAGGGTTTGCCCTGCGAGAACTGGAGCTGGTACCTCGGAGCCATTGAGCCTTCGACCGTGATAAAGAAGAAACGGTACGTGGATCTCGATGCACATTTGACTGTTTGGCTGTAGGCGAGCTCTCCGGGATTCAGGACACGCGAGGCTGATCAGGCTGCGACCGTCCCCGACTAAGCAGAGATAGAGAGAATCTCCACGAGTCGAAATTCAAGCCTCTTTAGCTCCCCTCGCTGGCGACTTCGCTCCTGGCGAATGCTGGCCATCGCTATCAATTCGTGCGTACCGTTCTCCGTTCGCCAGCTTCCTCGATAGCCTTCTCCTCCGGTCCCGCCACTTGCTGATTTAGTTTTCAGCACGCGTAGAACGTCAGAGAAAATGTGAAGAGTTGTTGACGTGCAACCTGGAACACGCTACTGGTCGGCAATTTCCAGTTTGTCACACCCCTCCATTTTTCCCCCTCCCGTTTAGTTGGAAGCGCTCGCGTTGCTGCGCCGGAGGAGCCAGCAAGCCGATTGGAAAGGGATTGGTCTTCCTCCTCCAACAACCTCCGAATCCTCCCATCTACTGAACAACCTTGGCAACAACTAACCCCCACCTCGCTAGCACAGCAACTAGGACACCGCTGGTTCCTGCCCTTTGCTGGTCGGTTTCTCGCGTGCCCACACTCCACCTGCACGGGCTCGCGGCGAAGAAGCACCATCCTCGCAGCCAGAGCAGCAGCATCCAGAACCGGATCAACAGCGGTTCCTCTTTCTTATACCCTTGACACGGCCAGGTCTCGCCGACGTCGACACGCGCGAGCTCCTTTCACAATAAGCCAGCCAAGGAGCAGTAGTGGCCCCCGGCCCTGTGCGTGACGGGGCTCCCTCCCGCGTTGGTGAGGTAGAGCTGTCGATGAAGGCCACTCCATTTGCGAAATCTTGTCGCACTTTGTTGCTGGAGGGTATGTGAACAACACGATGACCCTATTCCTAGATACATCTAAGGGCTGTCTGTTTGTTATATGCTCTCCTGGCTAACATCGAGATGCCTTTGTCTTTTCGCAGAGCGACGCCCAGGAACACAACGGTGTCCTTTCTATATGTAATCCTGCACAACCGACGAAAGCGCTTCTAGTATTGCTCTAAGTAGTATTTGAATCCGGCGATGACTTCTGGGCAATCCTCCTCGACCTTCCCAGGCGGCTACATGAAGACCTCCTTCGTCATCTGCCGTGGCGATAAGCGAGACGCGGCGAAGTAGGAGCAGGATCAGCCCGCTTTCCTTGAATTCCCCCCGAGAAGCAGCTCAAGGAGAATAAAGCTAAGACTACCGCGCAAAGGGACTCGGAAAACTTTAGCTTCGAGCAGCAATATGCTCTCTTGTTTCGGGGCTCCCTGCGCCTCCAGTCGTACTCGATGTGCCATGGTGTTGCTGAACCAGCATTCAAGCAACGAGTTTGTTAGACAGACAATCCGCTTATAAAAGCTGCAAATTCACAGATCCTCTGGCCGCCCCCATTCGAGTCGCATCGAGCCCGACCGGAAAATGTCGAGTCTTCGGTAAGTCATTTCCAAACAAGAAAAAAAGCGATCTCTGCTAGCGGGGAGCTGTACTGACCACAGTGGCCGAATTTCTCGGCTTTTAATACGGCCTCTGCGGCTTGACACGAATGCACAAGGCATTCGAACGGACGGCGATAGGTTCGTCCCTGATGATATGCTGGGGGCGGGCCGATCTGACAGGTCACCACCTGAGCAGCTGGCAATCAAGCAGGACCCGACACACCGTGGCGTTTCGCCAGGCAAATCCATAATGAAAGGTCACGGCTGCGAGGACGGTGACTCTCTCGACTGTACGTAGGTGAGCTCGTTTCCCATCTGGCGAGTCCTTGACTTCGAGTATGACTGGGGGCGCGGGGAGCGTCAATATCTACAAGAGTTCGTGCGGCGTGATCGTCGACCTATGTATCATGGGAGCCTACCTAGGCTTCTCCGATGATCGGGTCCACTGGACTAGGCCTCTAGGTGCCTGATAGGCTATGCCAGGTAGAGGAAGCTTAGGACAAGGGCAAAAGACAAGTCAGTGACACCTCCTCATTCTTCAATCTGCGTGCGATCATCAAGCCTCTTTTTTTGCCTACACTTGATACGTTGGTAGAAAATGATCGATATCAAGCAGAGACCGTGGTCCTCAGCCAAACGCAGGCCAAATTCTGCGCGCCATGCCTACAACCATCACAGCCACATCTGATGCGGGAGGTGCCGACCAGCGTCCGGAACAATGGACAGCACGGTCTTCAGCACGGTATGCTTTTATGTCTGCTCGTGGCCCGAAAGGTACCATGGTATGTACTTCCCTGGAACAGCCCGCTTAGACAAACAACGGCTGATCGCGTGAGTGATATCTTCCGGTTGGCGGGAGCTGAGGGTGATCGAAGCCAGACACCTGCAGGTCCAGGAGCATTTGTGCAACGCGGCCGTCGACAAGAAAAAAAGCCACAGAGCCGGCGTGTGAGCCCAAAACCCCCCGGTTGAGGGGCTGGAGCGCTTCAGCTGCAGACCAGCATTTCGACAACTACAACCAGAAGCTCAAGGCCCGCCGCCGCTGAGCCGACCATAATCCAGACTCACGATGGTCAGGTTGGGTTGAACGTAGTCCAGAGCGTTCCCTCAGTTTACCGTCTTCCGGTATTTTCCCGTGCAGCTAGTTTGGGCTGCTATCTGAAGACGAACAACTTTGACCGGCGGTTCACAGCAAGGGCCGACTAGGCCCAGGGTCGGCCTCATCAACGTTCGTCTCTTCGGCTTCGTCGACTGGACAAGCTTTCACAGGCTCCCCCAAGGCGCGGCGATCAACTCTTTGTTTGATCGTGGTCTATCGTGAAGAGAGTTGATTTTCAGGGCGAGCCATTGAAGACCCGTGGCTATTTGAGCGACCACCTCCATTGACGCAGAGAGAGGGCTGTGAAGCGTCAGACGCCGAGGATGCAACTTTGGGTAGCCAACGTGAGTTTCCCACCGCAGGGTTCGCTTTGTTACCTCGGCGGCCGCAGAAAACATCCCTCCATTCAGCAGACGAACCAAAAGCCGTCGCCCACCACTCGGGCCCGGGCGCGAGCTCGCCACTAGCCTGCATTTTTGGGGGCATTTTCCACATTCCTGATCAGGAGACAAGCGAGTAAGTGAAGGCTGTAATGGCAGTCAAAGTTGAGCGGAGGCAGGCAAATTATTCGGCCGCAACTAATATGGTCAAGTCCCTCCCTTTCTTTGGAATTCATCCAATGTTTTCGAAAGAGTGTGTGGTCCACTGACAATGCAGCAGCTAGTGAATGGCTGAGAAATTTGTCTCAATGAGATCGATCAGCTGCTGCCAGCCTGCCTAAGACCTGATGTTTCTCAACCCCAAGCAGCAGGACAAAGCCCGGGGCCTTCGAGAGGCACGCCGGTAGCAATCTCTCAAAATCTGGGCTTTCCAAATCAACCACTACGCTTGCATGCTCCCTCGTCGTTCGCTTTGGCGGCGAGATGTCACATGGACTCGGGACGACGGAAGTTGTGCGGGCGGATCACCTCCTGGCACCGAGTGCTGAGTTGGTGCTTTGTGAGATAATGGAAGAACACTCGAGCTGACACGGCGCCCTCCCAGCATCCCACCGAAAGAATTGTGATGAAGGTCCCGACGGATCCCTCTCGTCCAACTCAAGTCGGAACTATTCCTGCCAGCTCCAAGGCTCGATCACTCAGTATATACCGATCGAGAATGTCCGAAGTAACGACGGATTAAGCGATTTCGCACGGCCGCCACAGCCCTGACGGCGTAACCCTACTGGCCCCCAAGCAGCGGGACCAAATGCGGGCACGTGAGGCGTTCGAGAAGTGCGCCACACATCGTCTCGGTCTAGTACGTATAGTTGCTGGCGATCAGAATGCTTGCACCTACCCTAATACTTGGTTCCAGTTACCCTAGAAGCCCTTGTCCCATTGTACTTACTGGGTAAATCCCAGCTCCGAGATAGGTCAGGGGGCTAGCGCACCGCATACAGCCCTCCATCTCTCCATCGACTCACGGTCAGCGGATGACTCCCTAGGACAACGAGGCTAGCGTCCATTAGTCAGATCCGGCCAGGGAATCTAATATTATTTTCAGCGAGTGTGCTGATGGCCAGTTTTCCTACTGGGGCACTATGGACACCAAGGATATGTGAGACCTGCTTATGTTCAGTCGAGGTGGATGCCTTTGGGGGCACCAGCGGACTGGCGGTAGCTTCTCTACTTATATCTCGACGGATTCTCCCTTCCCATTGGCGGCGAGGCCCACTGCAACTATACCTGCGGGTAGAACGCATGTAGGTCCATCGTGCGTCAGGATCACATTCCGCGGCCCAGGCTCTCCAATGTAGACGGCCCTCCAGTGGTGAGCGGCTGGGCGACGGAGTCCTGGTAAGACTCCCAAGCCCGCGCCTCCCGTCAACCAGAGCCTGGCAAAGACGACCGACGGCTAACGTCTACAATATAACCGCAACCGGACTGGTTCGACAAAGCGAAACAGAAACTTGCCTGTTACTGGTGCAGTCCCCGGTACGCCTGGCAACGCGTTCTCATGGTGCTTGCTGCCGCACACGCGTGCGTGCGAGCTCGACATTTTTGGTAAGTGTCTACACACCCCCTGTACTGAGTTTAAGGAAAGGCCACCAGAGAAAGTCAGCTAACAACCAGGCGCGACAGGATGATGGGACTGGACAATGCTCATCTACATCCACAACAAGCCAGTCCAGCTTAAGTTATTCTCTCCACCAGCCGCTTAACTCACCAGTACTAGCCAACTCTCAAAAATCGCACTACTCGCCTCCGAGGAGCCCCTCTCGCCACCCAGTTGCGGTTTAACGGCAGCCGCAGCTCGGAATCGGTGGCCTGCACCTGGGCGCGTTTTGACTCGAGTGGGTGCTTCTGCCTTTCCGGGCTGCCGGTGCTTCGTGCCCCGGGTGGTTAACCCGCAGATCGAATATCTTACGGGATGCAGACCGATGTGCTGCACGACGGGGCAGCGAGGTTGGAAGACGGGGGGAGCCTCTGGGCGGCAACTCTTCTGAGAAGGGGAAGATGCTGAACTCGGGGCTGGTTGGTTGTTGACCGCGCCGGACAGCCGAAGCCTGCCAGAAGCATCAGACGCCAGGTGTCTTTTTTATGTGCGGCCCCGTCCGCCCAGATCGAATATCTCACCGAATGCAGACCATTGTGCTACGCGATGGGGAATGCCATCCGCCTACTCAAAACATGGGTTAGCCCGGAGAAGCGGTGCGCAGGCTCGTTACGCCTGAAGCTTGCGCGCCCTCTCAGGGTATCACGCCCCCCAAAGCGTCGATACCTTGAAGCTTGGGCGTGAGGCTTCTCTACCCCTCTCGGCGACGTTCGTCGTCGACGCCGCCCGGTTGGTTTAGGCCCGATTGGGCTACGGCTCAGAACACGCCGAAACCAAGGTGTCGCTGGTGGCTGCCACCGGTTGGTTCGCTACGCGGCTATCAGTTGGACATCGGACGGCTGGTGACATGGATCCTGCACGCAAGCGACTCGTTAGTACTATATGGCTGATAGTGTGCTTGGTCGTTATATAAAACACATCTCCTAAGCGTTCGTCCATCTAGGAACTAGATAGCTGCTATAAGATCACTTATGCCCGACAGAAAGCACAAAATTGTCTCGGGATGTCCACCTAAGCGAGATGCCCGATGAAAATCTCGTCACACACACACACACACACGCTCTATCCTGTTCATCCTTTTCACTTCATTCCTTTTACTTGAGTGATTCAAGTCTCTCTCGTATACCTGTTGGACTTCATTAGTCACCCGACTTTCCTATCCGACCAGACGACCACTCAGCCTTAGCACACAGGCCTCTCGAACTCATCCCCCCACCTGGTAGGTAGTGGGGAGACAAGAGCACGCCGAGCTGTCGCGGGAGATGATATTGGTAGTATAGGCCGCGGCGGCGTAGTCGGGCACGACAGCCAAATCCGCGATAAACGTCTTGGTGAACTCGCCGCAGAGCGCCTGGCTCTCCTCCAGCCCCCCGGTATGCTGGAGGCTCGCATAGTGCGCAGGCAGTTGTCGGCGTTGCACGTTTGGGTTTGCACTTCTCTTTCCTGGCCATCTTCACGAGTTGTCTGTTTGTGCAGCTCAAACAAAAGGAGAGGGAACTAGTCGATGTTCAGTAGTTCGACAGGCGAGTACTCGTGTGGCCCCGAGAGATCCTTAGCGACCTGGCTGCACTGGGGAGGATCAGGGGTACGGCGGCGCTGGGGAGGTTTGGGGTTGATGATTGAGATCAATTTGGCGTATCGGATCTTGTCGTATGTTGTGCTCAGGACGAGGAAGTAGCGACAGACGGATAGACGGACGGACAGGTAGGGCCTTTGAGAGGTAGACGCGAGAGACGACGCACCTCCCTACTACGTAGGGACGGAAGTGTGTACGATGCCAACTATTTATAGATGGGGAGGAGAGTAGAATGAATAATGACCGACGCGGCCATGGCCAATCACCAACGCAAGACATTACTGTCGCCATCATTATCACTGATACAAGCGGGCAGGTACTCCGTATGGAGGAGAAAGTCGCGGAGTGGCACGGTGGAGGCCTATGCCACAACTTCGGTTTTATTTCCGGGAGGGTGGGACGTCATCAGGCGGCCCGAGCCGTTGTCCGTTCACTTTCACCGAAGCGAGTTGGACACGGGGGTTTTGACCTCGATAGTTGTCGCCCTGAGACGACTAACGCATATGATTGAGACTTCCACGAGTTTAGGTCGTCCTGTTCGGTTACGCACCGGAAGTCGTCATCAATATAGGTGCCAAATGCCAAATAGCCAGGCATCGGTCAAAATGCAGGGACATCAATTTGATGAAAGGTGATCCCGAATCACACCTTCCAGGTTCAGGGGACAAGTGGATTGTGGCCGAGGCTGTCGTGGATACGAAGTGCTGCACGACCCGGCCCTACCAGAAGCGGGGGTTAACCAAAAAAGCGTTCGCGATTGTCTCTGCGATGTGTGCTTGGCTAGGCTGGGATTCCACTGGCAATGCAGGGGCAGATAGAAAATGGGCGGGAGAATCGAGCGAAACAGGAGGGGGAGTGCCAAATGTCAAGTCCAGCCTACGCCATAGTTCTATCATCGGCGACTTAGCACAGAGGCAGTACAGAGTAAGAAAAGAGGACCTTGGCGCAACCGACGGGACCTTACCTCATCAATCGGCCTATCCACAGACGCAACGGCGCGGGGTGTGACCTGGCAGCATTTAAAGGTGTGATCTTGCTAGCTGACAGGAGGATGGTGGGTGTGGTGACCGCTGTGGGGCCACTCTAGGAACCCGCCCTCCCGAGGTCTCCGCCGCCAGGGCCAGATCCAGTGGTTCGTTCCCAGCTCAATTGCCGTCGGAGGCTTACATCAAAATGTCGTCAAGGTGTGCCAGTGCCAGCCTTGCCTTCACCACGGCCGGCGCCCTCGTCGACGCCTTCGCGGTTAAGAACTTCATCCAGATCGTGCTCAATTGGTTCGGCCCGACCTTGCAGGCCTGCCAGGGACTATGTATGCCTACTCAACAACGGCGAGAACACGGAGAAGGCCGTGTCCTCCCCGCTACCGACTGACAAACTGGTAAGCTTTTGCACTTGCGGGGAACAGGAAGGGCAGAGACGGCAGAGACGGCCCTGTCACGAGAGGACTTGATGATCCAGAAGGAAAGCTGACGAGTAGCTTTGTTTGTTGGAAGGTTCTCGGCACCATTCGCCCATATCAAGCAGCAACCTGGTCACCGATTCCGCCGCCGCGGCGACTGCCTATGCGTGTGGCGTTAAGACGTACGAGAACAGTGAGCGGCCCCAAGTCCCAGCCTTCCGTGCTCGGACCAAATTGCCAACAAGCTCGGGGAGGGATCCTCCGTTCGCTTCAGTGATGGTTGCATCAAAAAGTGCTGAGGATGAGGTTTCATTGGCGATTGATGGGGATGACGATGGACAGCCCGTCGGCTCCCTTCTCGAGGCGGCATACCTTGCAGGCATGAAGACTGATCTGGTCAGAGCCACTACCATCAACTACGCGACTCCTGCGTGTAGGTATCGCCTGACCCTCAATTATATCGCGCCAAAGGCCCCGCCTTCGAGGAGAAAAGCTGTGCCGACTGACGCACCGTTGATACATGCGCTGCCTACCAGGCGACGCCGCCCATGTCGCCAACCGCAACTCATATGCCAAGAATGCGGAGTATGAGGCATGAGATCGGATACAGCCATCTGTCCGGACACATAGCCAATGTGCTACTCGGCGGCGACCTTCGAAGCGCTCGAGAAGGGCAACGGGACCGTGGGGCCCCCCATGACCGGTCTCTTCAACGATGGTAGGTGCAGAGCACCATTACACTTGCCATGGTGCGATGAGAGGAGACGGTTAGGGAAGCAAGGACAGAAGGACGAAGAGAGAAAAGGGGAGAATGACTATGCGACCAGCTGTTGACAAACGGTTAACGAAAAGACCAAATATGTACGAGATCGACCGCTCGCGGACACCCGAGGAGGAGCCCTCCCTGCTCGGGGTGGTCGAGGCGGCGCTCAGCGCGCTCCACCGCGCTCCGGCCGACCAGGAGAACGGCTTCTTCCTGATGATTGAGGCCTGTGCATCGACTACGCCAGCTACTCCAACGGCCCGGCCGCCCACCTTGCGAGATCCTCATGTACAACGAGGTCATGGACTAGGTGCGTGCCTGGATCGACGCCCACCCGGACACGCTGATGCTGTCGGCCGCGGACCTCGAGACCGGCGGGCCGGACGCTCGACGGCGGCAGCTACAACCCGTTGGCCTAGAAGAAGCCGCGCCCACTGAGAGGCTGACGAGCCTATACGCTGACTTCGAGGGGACCAACGCGAAGAGCGCCTAGGGTCTCCGGCGTCCTGCCCGTGTGCGGGCTTGACGACGCTACAACCGCAAAGGTCGACTCGCCGCTCGCGGCCAGCGGCCTCGGATCCGCTACGGGCCACCTGCTGGCGGCCCGCGCGGGCGGGCATGGCCTGGTGCACGGGCGGACACACCGCCTGCGACGTGGTGCTGTACGACTACGGCGCAGGCTGTGCTGTCGATGAGCTCAACAAGACCCAGATGGCCGGGAACTGGGATAACACCGAGCTGCCTCTGCATATAGAGAAGGTGCTGGGGCTGTCCCTTGCTGAGACCACCCGTGCGCTCCGCGTCAACGTCACCAGCTGGGTCGGCAAGTGAGAGAGGAAGACAAGGAAGATGCACGAGGACATCAGACTTCAGAGCCGACCGATCCGGTCCATCGACGCCGATCACTTGCATATCGTATCGTATCCCGCATTCTGCCCGAGGCGCATTAATAAGCAAAGCGCGCGGGTGAGAAGGCCGAAATAGGTCTGGACCACACGGCCGGTGTCTAGCTTGGCTGGCTGGTAGGCCGGAAGGTGAGGCCGACGGGCGACCTCTCAATGTTCCTAGTCCTTGTGCCGCCGGGAGAGATGATGTACGTCACAGTAATCGAGGGAATGACGTGCCGTGGACAAGAAAGCGAGCAAGGCCTACCGTAGCTCTAATTCTCTTCTCGAAATCCGAGCGAGCTCGATGCTCAGAGGTTGTCGTGATGTCTGTACCTTGTAAGGGTCCGTGTGCCGATTACCAGTGGTGGAGGTTTTCCAAGCGACAAGCGACTGGGCGGCTCTGGCGGGTTATTAGTGAGTTACTGGCTTGAGAATTGGGGCTAGGGCCAAGAAAGCTCTCTCAGGACCCGAGAGACCCTAGAAAGAGCCAAAAGGGGGGCTGACCGTCGGCCCGACCAGCGACGAGCGAACCAGCGAGCCAGCGAGCTACCGTTTGGTCCCGTTGGCTCTTACCCCGCTGTTTGTTTGTGTCCCCTTTCTTCTCCCTTGTTTCCAGGGGTTGGCACGCATCCTATCTCTGTGATCTAAGGGCTGGGCAACGGTGCGCGACGTGTCTAGGGTCACCATGCCATGACGCGATGTGGGTGGAGGGAGATAGGGCACTGAAGGGTGAAGGGCGGGTAAAACTGGAAAGAACTGGGGACTAGGTCGGCTGCACGCTGTACGGCACTCTCCGTCTCCATCGTCCACCCTGAACCCCGAAAGAGCCGATGGTTTTCGAGGATTCCTCTTTGCTGAACTGGAGCCGTTCGACACTCGTCGATTGTGGGGGGAAAGTGAGCGAGTGATGTGAGTGTGCGATGAGAGAAGAGGAGATAGGAACATGAATGCCCGGGGCGTTTTGGATAGAGAGAAGTACAATGCATGGTACGGCATGACCTAACTGTTCTGTAATCTTTATCGGGCTTTCGGAGGAGGAGTCGCGATGCGATAACGCAAGTCGCGTCGCCCGAGGGTCGATATCAAATGGGGGATCCGCATTTCAAGGGGGAAGGATTGGACAGTCCCAAAAAAGAGATGTGGATTTCATGTGAAGTGGGTTAGATTGATGGGGACCCGTGATGATGATGGATGCGCACGTGTGACTGACCGCCAACAGCGACCACGGCGGCATCTCCTACGTTTCATCTTTGTGCTCCATCGGTGACGGGAGTCCGAGTTTTGTGCTGCCGTTGGCACTCAATAGTGGTGGTGGAGGTGCTGCCATGCCTGGTCGATCGATCCCGGCTGGTAAATCAGGCTTTTCTGTTCTTGTTTGCCGTCGCGTGAGGCGGTGTCAATCGGTTCGAGGGGCAAAAGAACGATCCATCCCCTGGCGATGAGATGTCATCTTTGCATGCATGATGACGGCACCGGGAGTGCAAGAAACGCTCCAGGGAAATCCTCCAAGATTTCCAAGACTGGAGCTCTCATATGATCTGCCTGTGCCTGCCTGGTTCGTGTGCCGCCTTCCTTCAGGTTCCTTACGCCGCCGCCTCGGCCGGTCGTCGGTTACGGCAAGCCTCGCAGAAACGATCCAGCGATCTATGATGTATCTCGGAACGGGATGGTATTTGCTGTCTGGTTTCGAATTAAGCTTACTGCATCGACCGACAGTGCAGGCTGACCGGATCGCCCCATCGAAAAAAAAAATCTCACATGCAACAGCCTAATAACTAAAGTACCTACCTACCTACTAGGGAAGTAGGCAGATCGAAGCGTGATGTTAGTGACGAGTTGAGGAATGAAAGGTGTGGGAGAAAGCACGTGGTGTGGCGTTGTCGCTGTGGTGCGATAGTGTGGTGTTGGCCCAAGGTTTGTCGCAGTGTTGGCGGCGGGCGGGCATCCTGTGTTGGTCAGGCAGTCAGTTATCATGGACTAAAATACCGCAACCTAACTCCAAGACCAACCGAGTCTGCCTTGATTCGTGCGTCCTCAGAGGCCAGAGACAGTGGGTTACGATTCTGCACTTCCAATTCGAGCCTCGAGCCTTATGCGTTCTTGCGTTCTCACGGTTCTGATTCGCCACTCCATCTCACTCCTCTCACTCCACGCATGCGCCACTCCCCCTTCCTCTGTGCATGCCGAAGCGGCTGAAGCTGCGGCTGCTGCCGCCAGCCCGCCACTTGAAGGGTCTAGTCTGTGCTGCCTGCCTGTTTGCTGTGCTGTTCGTCTGTTTGGGTGCTGTGCTGTTGGCATGATGATGAAGAGAATTGGGACGAGACGAAGGCTGACGGGAGAAACGGGAGAAGCGGCGGGAGGAGCGGGAGAAAAGGTTGTTTGTACGAACAAAACGGTCCTTGGTATCGCATGCCGGACGCCGAAAGAAAGGGATCAATGACGATGGGTGACGATGCGGAGAACCGATCGACGGTCAAACGAAGACAGAAAGGAAGGAGACAAGAGAAGGGGCAAGACAAATCCGCCACGGCAAGACGCGGCGTGGAACCAATGGGGAAAGTGCAGAAGGGAGAAGGATATTTCCCCGCAATTCCCATCCCTACCAATCGGGCCAGAAGCTCTCTGGCTCTTTCAATCTTATCCTGGCCAGCCGTTGACGAGATGTACCTATTTTCAATTTTGACACCTCGAAGATAGAAGTCTTTTGGCCTTTTGGCCTGCGAGCCCTCACGCATTATTTGATTCTGTCGCATTTTCATTGAAATTGCGATCCCCACTTGGAAAAGAAGGGCCCGCAGCCTGCGGAGTCAACGGATCAAAGTCCGCCGGCTTCAAACAACTGAAGACCGACGAGTTGGGTTTCGCTAGCCGTCGAAGATATCTAGAAGAACTTCTCAACTTCTCGACTGGAAAGGCAAATAAATGGACGGGGCCAAAAAGCGGTTTGGGAGGTGATCATTTGCTGTGTGAGCATGCGCGATGCACTGGTGCAGATCTCAGGGGGACCTAACAAATAAAGGTACATTAAAAAAAAAAAAGCGGCGACCGAAAAGAGCGCCCATGTGGTCAAGTTTTTCTATGTGCTGTGCTCGCTGTGGTGGCACTGGCCGGTGCACCGAGAACCCAACAGGAACCGATCCCACAGGCATGGCTTCCAGCGCCCAATGAGACTGCGCCTTGCTGTCTGGGGGTCCCTGTGGCACGCTGGCAGCGGCACATCGGGCGGGCTGGAGGGTAGTTTCGCCGGCCAGAACTTCGCAAGGTTCCAATGTTCCAATGGGGGATGGAGGTGCATGCGGTCCTACAAAAGTCCACAATAATCCATAGCTCGCTCCTCCACCATCAATTTTCCCCCCAAAAAGCCCAGAGCCCGTGCCCCTGGTTCGCCAGTTTCCTCATCAACCTGTCCTCAAACCCGCGTCGAACAAAAAGAAAGAAGAAAAAATTATTCGTCACCAACTCATCATCGATGCATATATCGAGAACCCTATGAGGTATTGACTTCCTAGCAAAAGGAGCTACCAACTCCCCTCCCGAAAGACATCGAGCGTGGCCAACCCGGCCTCCCAATGTTCTTTTCCAGTCCCCTCAAGCCCAAATCTCCGACGAGTCCGCCCACGACGAGCAGCAGCTCACGAAGTAGCAGCAAGCACCGGCGCCCAAGAGGAGGACGCGACAAGGAAGGGGCCGCGCTCTCCCTTCTCCTGATCCCCCGCTCCGTCCTGCGCTTCGTGACGCTGCCGTTCCGCCGACCGACCCCGACGTCAATGTCGAGCAAGTCCCTCCTCCCGAGCTACCAAGACCAAGCCGTGGGCGGCTTCGGAAGCGCACGTCACTTTCCTCGACATCCACATCACCACCAGTCGCCGTCGCGCCGGAGGAAAGGCCGGTGCGTGCCCAGTCGGACAACGATCGTCCTGCTCATTCTCCTCATCGTTTTCATATTATACATGACCGGATGCCTACATCTATACACGCGCATCTCCCTCAAGAAGGACAATGGTCGAATACACCTGCAGACAACGACCTACAACTTCAGGTTCTCGAGGGGGCCCATAGATTTCACTTTGGGCACCTTCCGGAGGAAAGATTGGGTTGAGATCAACGTGCCTCCGCCACCAGAATAACGCAGACACGGTGGGAGGAGCAGGAGGAGTAGGAGGATGGGAGCAGGAAAGAGGGCATACAACCGCTGCAATCGCGAAGTTGTCTCGCTGCGAGAGACGGGGGAGACGCATCGAATGTTGAAGGGCGAGAGGGGATGGCGTACAAGATGCGGGATTTTGGGCAATTGGGGGGAGGCCGGCGGGCGATGCGCGACAATTGGTGCCCCCTGCAAAGAAGTGATTCGCGATGACGGGCCGACACCAGCGACAACGGCGCGCCTCTCCCAGCCTGCACGCTCACCACGTTAACCGTTGCTCCTCACAAGCCCTCCCCCAATCCGCTCTAACGTGCACCAAAAAAACAACTTGATCGGGTGGTCAAGCCATTGATCCAAACCAAGCCTTTTCCCCCGACGATCTCTTCACCCCAAGCAACACGCCAAACGCGTGTTTGGTGGCGATCTCAATTGCAGAGAGACATTGTGGCTCAATAAAGGATTTGCGACGGGACGGACGGAACGGCCCCCGACGAGAACCAGACGCGACAAAGCAAGAAAAAGGGGAACCCACCGCTAGACAAACTCCGCACGCGCATACATAGAACAAACGCACCTCACTCAGCCAAGCCAAAACGCCAGAGCTCCGACAAATCAACGGCCAGACATTCCTCATCATCAGACGACTGCACTCCTCACTCCTCGCGACCCTCTTCGGCATCAAACTTCTGCGAGCTTCGGCTCGCCGACCCAGCCGCGCCAACGCCGAACAAACGCAGAGGTCGATTCGCAGGTGGACGAGACAACTATCGAAGACAGCGGCAGCACCATACTACTTGAACAAACATTTCATATTTTTTCTCTCTTTCTTCGCATCTTTGCTATTACTACCCCCTCTTTTTCCCCCTCTTTTTCCTTGCGTCCTGTGTACCATTGGGTTTCGGTTTCTTCTTGACGTTTTCCTTTTCCTGCGATTCCTCTTGTTCTTTTTTTGCCTGCTCTCTTTTTTTAACGGCATCATGATACCTCCCCGGAGCGGAGCGCGCATTCGAGTCTCGCCTCGTTTCCTGAAATCACCATTCGCTTATTTATTATTTTAGTCAATGTCTGACGCGCAACCGGCTTTTCCCGCTTTTTGCATGGGTGGTGGATTCGTTGTTTTCTGCTTGGCTGGAGGAGACACGGCGTTTCTTGATGGACTGAACAATGCACCAACCGCCTTTCCGGCTACCCCTCTCTCGCTCTATCTCTCTCTATTCAGGAGTTCCTCTCAGGCTTCGCATGGGTTTCGCAGATAAGGAGCAGAAGAAGGCCAAGGGGGGAGATGGATGGATGGAACGTGGGGAGAAGCAGGCAAGCGATTTTTCGAACCGAACGAACGAGCTCAACGAGCGAACCCCACGAGCGAACTCCACGAGCAACTCCACGAGCAACGACCGGAACTCGACATTCCTCGCCTCCTCGCCCGCCCGTCCTCCCATCCACCAGTTCCCAGTAGCAATCACCCACCCACGCCCTCCACTCAACAACGAACGAACCGCCCGCGGCGAACCAGAGATTCGCTGGGGCGGGAGACAGTGCGCAGATACCCTCCCGAGAAGGACGGACGCGAGCCAACGATCGAACAGAAGAGGTCGCACACACACATGTACAAGCAAACACACAAACACGCTCGCTCGCACATGGGAACACCCGGTGGGAGTTTCGCTGGGCGGCACCGAGACACAAGACGACGGAGAGAAAGAGAAGCAGGAGTCACCTCTTTGTCCACCGTCTCTTTCTGTCGAAGTCATTTGAGGTCTCTCACATGAACAGCAGATGAGCGAGCAAGCAAGCAAGCAGGGACTTCATCTGCTAAATACTCCCTCCTACTTCATAGGAAACGCCAGAGCGAGCGCCAAAAGAGCAAATATTATTTTCCCTCCCGTCCAGTCAAGCCATGTCCGATCAAAGCCAGCCAAGTACCCAGATATCCAAAATGTCAGCGTTGCCACCAACCGGCGAGTCGGCCGAGTGCTAAATACCCGCCGATTATTAGTGCCAGCCAATCCCAGTCCCTTCGCTGTTGTCATTACCACAACCGCCGCGGTCATTATATGTATCCAAGGGAGGGAAGAGCCCCCCAAGCTGGAGACCCCGCCCTGTTCATGTTCGCATTTTAGTGATCTGTGCCACCACCCGCACAATCCTCCCCTTCCGCCTAGTCATCAGCCCGAGAGAGGCCCAGAAGAGCCAAGCTCCTTAACCTCCCCACAGACGAACCGCCCCCTTCACCTACTCTAACCCCCCTTAGAACTTGCCACCGCCAGTTACCTCCCCCTTATACCGCTTCATCACGCAGATTTGCCACGCAAGCGAGAATACGACGGTAAGCCACTGGAAGGCCTGCAGCGTGACGCCCCCCGAGATGCTGATCCCGTTCGCCGCCCCCTCCCCGCCCGTGAGGGACGACACGGCGAAGTGCAGCGCGTTGATGACCATCGACACGGCCGTGGCGGCGGCCAGCAGCAGGCCCAGGGCCAGGTTGTGGGTGACGAACGAGACGGTCGCGGCCATAGGCGACAGCTTCGGGATGTTGCGCCAGAGGACGATGAGGAAAGAGGAGACGAAGAACAGGACGGAGGCGAGGAGGAGCGGCACGAAGAAGATCACTTTGGTCTGGACCTCGTGGCCGAGGTCGATGAGGCGGACGAGGGAGGGCTCGGTGCTGTTGAAGATGGGGGAGGAGGAGGCGACGGAGGCGCGGTTTAGGGAAAAGGAGGCCGTGCATGATAGAACACCACCGGTGGTGCCTGGGACGGTGGGGGTGGTGGTGCCGGCGGCGGCGCACATGCCGAAGTAGCCGACGCGGACTTCAGCTTCGGTGGTGGTGTCGCGGAGCTTGAGGAGGAATATGTCGGGGATCCCGGGGGAGTTGGAGATGCAGCCGACTAGGGAGAGGACTGTGGGGTAGACGGTTAGATTCTAGTGGGCTCGGGAGCGGAGAGACGGGCAGAGAGTGCGTTTGAGGGAGGGAGAAAGCATGGTAGGGAGAACAGGGACGGGAGGTGGAAATGGGCTCACCATAGAAGAGAACGATTGGAACGGTCAAAGACCAGGTGATGAATCTGAAGATGTCTCCGCCGGCCATTTTTGCTGGTTGGAAAGAGTGTGTATGTGTGTGTTGTGGAGAGGCTGAGATATGGTCGGAAACGAAAGATTCGACGATTTTTCCAGACGAAGTTCGGGTTATATGCCAAAGAGTGTGATTTGAGTGAATGAATCGAAGATAGAAAGGTGACGGGAAAAGAGTGTGGACCAGCCGGAAGACGAGAAAGTTACAGAGACAGAGGAAAGGGTGACAGGGAGGGGGAAAGGAATATGTAAGGAAATGATGAAGAACAAGAAGAGTGCGTGAGGGAGAGACAGAACCGAGAGCTTTCCCAAAACCGGTCGGGACGGATCTTTATACACCTCTCTTTTCCCAGTTCCAGCCTGCCATTTCTCTTCTCCTCCTCACCTTTAGGTTCCTACTACACCAGTATCTCATCTGGAAATAGAACACCGGTGAAGAGGCGTGCAGTTCCTCAGCGACACGAGAAACGCGGTGCTCGGAATCGGGACCAATGGGAAAATATCCCCTCCAAATAACCCAAGACCCCACCGATGCGGAGGCCCGCGAACGAGGCCCGCCTAGCCACCTATGGAGGGACCCCCGGCTCTGAGGAGTTTTCATGAAACCTTCGGCGAGCCAGCTCGGAGCGACGGGAGCCATTCGATCGGTCTCCTGGACTTGGCGGCGCTGGTGGGGCCGCGTTTATGGTCGCAGGGGCGCCGGCGCTTATTTCAACCACCAAAAAACCAGAGCGCACCAATCTGAGCTCCTCACTCACTTTGCCTTACCTCAACGAACGCGTCGTGGAAGCAGCTCACAAGAAGCCGCAATCGCGCGTTTATCTCCCGATGTTGTGTTAGGTCTCGAGCTGAAGAGGGAGAGAAAGGAGAGGTCTCGGCCGGTCTTTGGGTCCGACGAACGAGCCTGAGACAAACTGCTCGCGCCAGAGCTGCCGCCCCCTTGGGCCAATCGCGGCGGTTTCCGCCCTTTCACGAATGGCCAAGCATCTCCAATCGGGCAGGCGCTGTGTGTGTGTGTGTATCCCATTGTCCCATCATCACGTCAATCGTCGGAGAATTTCTGCAGTCGCGGCCCAGACATTTGGATTTGAGGCTAGAGAAGGGAGGGAGGGAGTGAGGTGCAGAAGGCGACCCGCCTCTGCGCGAAGAGGTTCATGCGACGTGGGGGTAGTTTTGCGGCGGCCAGCATCGGTGGCTAGACGCGAGGAGGATGGATGCATGGATGGACTCCGTGGCTTGGGTGAATGGGTGGATGAAACTCGTCCTTCGCATGCGGCCTTCCCAAAGGATGAGGCTCGAAAGATTTCATGAAAGGATCGCGGCTGATGATTCGGTTCGGTCAAGGGGCGAGCAAAACGCGAGCCTCACGTGATCCCTCGCCCGACGACCTCAACACAACGACCACCCCTGTGTGGTTCAGAGGGGAACATCGTCTCTCGCACAGCCAGTCAACTACCTCGCTCAAACTTCTGCCCTATCAACTAGCTACCTAATCATAATGGCGCCTGATGTCCAGGATGTCCAGACTGCGAAACTGGGATCCACAGCACCGGCCCCAACCAAGCAACTCCTCTCACATGTCTTCACCAGAGAATTGGCGATAGTGACTGTTTCCCGGCGACCCATGTTCGAGTAGTCACTGGTTCACAGACAATGTAGCCCATTCAAAGATACAGGCAAGACATACGAGAAAGGATATAAAAAGTCTGGTCTACCTACTATTCTGCGATGTCACCTAGGAGCCATGGCAGCCGTGGGATAAGCACCACCTCTCCGTCCCTCCGTTCGGCATTTTATACAAAAGAGAGTATAACGGGAAGAAATGTGTGCCGGCCGTTAAGCCGTTGTGGTTGTGGCTAGTGATACCTCGTCACCTAAGCGCAGGCCGCGCGTGTCTCTTAGTGTTCGGTAGGACTCTCACACTCAACCGTCTCTTGCCGTGGCCGTTGCCGAGGAGATACCGGGTAATATCAATCAAAGTCGATAATCGCCTTCCTCACGCGCTCCTGTCCGCCAGTGTGGCCACGACGGACGGGCCCATAGATGTACTTGGGTCTGATACTCGCCGTGCGCTCAGCATGGGTTCAGCGATGCCTATAAAGTGCGCTTTGAGCCTCGGAATAATAGCTGGTCCCGTGTTCGTTTTGTCTCTGTTACGGTGGTTTCAGACTACCGCTGCTCGCCCGCCCGTGGTCGTAGGTTGGCGTGCTGTCCAGCCTGGAAGAAAGACGGCTCAAAGAATTAGTGGCTTAGATGCCTTTTTCAACGTGCGTGATACTATAACTTACAACTTCACTTGGGCCAGCCTCGGCTCCAGGTGCCTTCGCGGCTCGCCGAACGAGCTTATAGGGTCCAAAAGCATTCCCTCGGATCATCTTGCTCAATGCCTAAGGCCTGCATTTTGATGGCGCAACTTGGGCCAACGTACGTAGGTAAACGTATCACACTGCCATTTCCAGGCGCGCGCTCAGCTAAACCTGTGGACGTGGGCTCAGCTGGAGCTCCCGCATCTCCTCCCCGATGCATCTGAAGAGCTCCCAATGGCTGGGCTCTGTCCTCCGAGGCATATTCGCCGACGAGCTGGCGAGGACATTCTCGTGAAGTGCGAAGGCGAAGGCTGGGCAGCGGCCGCTAGCGATGGGCGTAGTTGAAATTAGATGCCCACCGAAGCACTTGCGGTTGTGTTTGATGTGTATGTACGTTTGTCATTCCATCCGTCATTAGTGCCTTCATTCCCAGCTCGAATACGATGAGCATTTCTAGTGTGACCAGAGAAACTCGAGAGCTGATGCGCGATGCCTCGCACCACAGGTCACCGAGCCCGCAACACTGTGATCGCGAGCCGGGGCATGATCGACACATTCTGTTTGGAGGTGATGTCATGCTCCGGCTAGGTTGGCTGCACCTAGGGAGGGGGATTATGTCGACAGTGGCGGGGCGTAGGCCGGATGCGCCGGGACTCTCAGCGTGAACCATGAGGTCTATGGTGGTGACGCGGTCTGCCTCTAGTGCGTGGCAGGGGCCCGTAGTGTACGCGCGCTAGCACCGCCGACGAGAGGCGGAAGGAGTGGCAGAGAGGGACGGATGAAAGATCTCTTCCTCGGTCGCACTTCAAGAATCATGAAACCATGGATAATGCAGCGGGCGACCCGCAAAGAGGAGGGGTATCGGCGATTTTCATGTAGGACGGTGGCTGCGACCTGGGCTTCAGCGACAATGCCCCGTCTTGGCCAGGCCGATCTTGTGACGCAAGTGGTCGGAAATGGCGTGCCGTCCCGGACTCGCCCAAAGACGGTGTGCGCCTGGCTGGCGATGGGCCTGTTTTCGATGGTGGTTACGTCAGTCGTCGATCCTGAGCCGTGGAGGCGCGGGTAGGGCAAGTCCTCTAAAACCAAACGGCCTCGTTGGGGAAGGCGCGCGTCTCTGGAAGCGGGCCGGGGGTTGAAGGCAGTAGGTATAGCGACCAACGCGTGGGCACTCGCGTTGCGGCGGATGCCACTAGGTTCTGTCGGTGAGGCCAGCCCTGGCGTCAAGAAGGGAAGAAGAATGGACGTTAAACTCAAAGTTTGCATTGTGGAGACGACACATAAATTGCGGGATATGTGGATGCTCCGGTAACTGTCCATCGCTGGATTGGTTCGATAAGGGCGAGGAAGTCGGCGAAAAGAGGCCCTAATAGTGAAAGTACAGACGTATGAGGCCAGACAGGCTAGCTTACCTGCAGAAAGCCAAAAAGAATCACTGACAACAATTACAGGCCTCGTTTGTTGACGAGCCGATATACTCAATCTTCGACACAGTCTCCCTCACACACTCTTTTCACCCACACCACCTCGGTCCATCTTTCTTCTGCTTTTCACTTCGTCTAGCCACCCGAGGCCGTTTCTGACACAAGAGCAGGCAGTGGTCTGGTATCCGGCAGCACCGGCCACCTCTTGTTCAGACAGGTCACTCCCTTTTCTGGCTGAGAAGATTGTATGTGGACGGCACCATGAACGTCGCGGCTGCTGTATGTAGACCAGGGCCTGTACAAAAGGGCGCGGGGCTGAAGACACTGCCGGCTGTCCAAGAACCTGTGATTGTTCCTCCGCCATGGGTATTTGCATTTGATTCGAAACGCGCGCCTCCTTGGGATTTCTTCTTCGGGCACATAAGCCGCAGGCCCCCACAACCAGCCACCAACATAGAAAAAATGAGGCTATCATCAATCGCCTCTCGCCCAACGCCACGATTTCCTCTGCAATTGATTCCTCGTCTGTATCATCTCCGTCGCTTTCTGAAGCTATCCCCACCTCCCAACATTCGCCTGCGCTTTGTGCACCTCCACGACGGTCGCGAAGGCCACAATGGGGTCGGCTGCACCCTCTTCCGTCGTTGCGGTTCCAGACTGTCAATTCGAGCCTGGAGAACGTGGTTTTCGTGCTCCAGCCTTGCGAGATCGAAGTCCTTGTTGTTCATTGCTTTTTCTAGCTTGGAAAACAACAAAGGGGCGGTGGAGTTGTTGCCGAAGTGGCTGCCGATTTCCCGGACCTGTGCGGCCACCTCCGTGGCTTTGTTGGGAGTAGTCCAGACGACCGCTGAGGTCTTCTCAATGAAAGAGATTTTAGTCAGAGGGTTACGCTCACAATTGAGGCTATTCCCAAGCCTCGTAATACGTCGCGCGTCCTCGTTCTCCAAGAGCAGACGGCTCAGCAGAGGCTTAGCGATATTGACTGGCCACAACCCCGTCGCTTTGAACCCAGCCGTGACATTGGCCTTCGTGAGGGCGGCCCCCTGGCTTCCCGGTAGGCCTGAAGGAATAGTCACTTTCCCACAATGGTTGAAGAGCTGAAGTGACCATGTTGATCGACGACGGAGCGGTAGGACCTTTTGAGGGCGCTGAAGACCCCGAGATCAAGAGGCTGTAGCACGTGCGAGGCGTGAGCAGGTAGATACATGCAGTGCACGTTGTTTTTAGCACAGAAGGTCATAAAACGCTCTGATACGTGGCTGGCGTGGCCGTCAAGTATCAACAACCGATTCTCCCGGGGGTTACGTGGTACCGTAGTGGGTAGGAACACCTCTTTGAGCCAGTGCTCTCCCGTATGGTTGCTAGTCCACCCAGTAGGCGTTGCGGTGAGCCTTCAGCCCTTCATAGTGGTCAACTCCGTAGGAAACCACTGTTGTTGAACCGTACTGCCCTTGAAAATGACGAGGGGGTCGAGGTGACGC
The DNA here is from genome assembly GCA_003049485.1 of Ophioceras dolichostomum. NCBI lineage: Eukaryota > Fungi > Ascomycota > Sordariomycetes > Magnaporthales > Ophioceraceae > Ophioceras > Ophioceras dolichostomum. The sequence goes on from PYST01000052.1 coordinate 94,308, forward strand.
CCCGTGGCGTTGATGCACTCGATAAAGGAGGTCCAAGCACGACTCCCTGGCTCTTTGCGTTGCAAAAGACGTACGTGGGAGGCTCCCAGTACAATCCCGTTGACTCCGATGCCCTCCATAACCCCGGTCTCGTCAACGTTCCAACGGTTTTCCGGTTTGATGACCTCGATCTCAGGGAGGTGAAGGCAAGGCCACCACTCTTTGATCCCTGCGGTAGTAGCACCGTTGATACGTTGGAAATCGATTTGTCTGGCCTTCTGAGCCTTCAGAAGAGGGTGCCGCTTCAGGAATCGGCTTACCCAGCGCCTCCCTGGCTTGACATGGTCCCCCTTGCGTAGGAGGATTTCCTCGACTAACAAGCGGAGTTCGCGGTGCGAGAGGGGGCGGCCAATGGACGCTTGGGTAAGGACCCAGCCCTCCAGACGATCCTCCTGGGTCGGATCTAAGCGCTGGACCCCAGCCTTTGCTTGACGCATCGTGATTGCGCCGTCGAGACGGCCCTGCGGCGTTGTCCTAAGGATGCCCCAGTCGAGAGCGGCCTTGCGCACGGAACGGCCGCGCTCGACCGCATTAATCACCCAGGCGATATCGTCTTCGGTATATGGCTTAATCATTGATTGATTGATGCATTGCGATTTTTTTCCAACTTTTCCTATTTGGCGGTGAAATCTCATATCTCGTGGATAGGGTTGTGCGTGCGGCTATCCGTATGCAGGTGGCCGGTTGTTGGGGGTGGCTGGTTGTGGGAGCCTGCAGCTTACACGCCAACAACGGACGGCTACAGGCGTCAGCCCTTGAACGTCGTCGATGAGGTGCGAGGGAGGATACATCCATGGATTGATAGGTGATATGTTCGCAAGCGGGTCATTCTAACACTGAAGCTGGAGCCGAGGCGCCTTCCAGTCACACGCATATTCCGGCACTATCATTGCATGCACCAGTCACTTACGGCCGGCGTATTCATCTGCTCACCACGGTCTACTAGTTAGTTGACGGAAGATCTACGATAGATAGGCACCTACCTATCCGGACGCCAAACGCCGCAGCCACCAACCTCCATGTAGTTAAGTTACGGGGCGTCCCGGTGCTCTGGGTGGGTTGGTACTGGGCATCGCCGTGTCGTGCAGGGGAACGAACGCTAGCTGGCACGCGCCATAGTAGCCATCTAGGTGGTAGTTAGGGGCATTTTTAGAAACGGAAGGAAGACCACTACCAAACGGGAGAGCATGCAGCCAGTAGGTTCACGGTGCCCCCAGCGCTAGGACCCGATGCGAGATCGACATGGCGCAGTTCTAGTTTCTAAAACGTCCCGGAATCGACTATGGCACCAAGAAAACATTAACGGGGTACGTAGAAGGCGATCATCAACCGTCTGTTTTGTGTCGGGAGCCCGGTTTAAGTTCCGAAAACCAGCCCAGGGGGCACCGACGGCCACGGCATGGCCCAGACGGCATCCATGCTGATCATCGAGGGCGTCATCGGGGATAATATACAAAGCCACCAATTGGTGTCCCATCGCCACCAAGATCGCCCCGAGTGCTACCTGGAAAGCACCTCGCCAAATGATGAAGAAACCCTCTCGCCGCTAGCTTAGATGACGAGAGCTGGCTGGTTGGACTGAGCGCCCCCGGAGGAGGCCGGACAGTCAGTCCCGTCGCTCTGCTCGGCTTAGGGGTAGTAGGCAGGAGGCCGCATTCCAAGGAGACACAGGAATCGTATCCTCAAGGTCAGTCAGTGAACAGAGGCGCGGATGCCGAACGACGGAGAGAGTGTGCTTTTTTCTCCCTCATATCACGATTTTCCTCATCACCAAAAAAGGAAATGTATGATGAAGATGATGACCCGATAGAGCTGAAGCAATCGCAGTGAGTCCCCCCTATCTCCGGTGGCGGGTCCGTTTTGGTATCGCTTGAACAGTGAATCCCAGAATCCAGGCAGGCCAAAGTTGACTCGACGGGAGCGGAAGAGGCACCAGTGCGGCGGTCATGCAAGTTCGACAGCGCATTGCTATTTTTACGAGCTAGCTTGGCACTGGCCAGAAAGCGCGGGGGTTTAAATCCCGGAAATCTGGTGCTCAGCACTTTGGGACGGCTGGGGACGGCAATATGGCTAAATGCGAAAAAAGCGGCGCCGCACCGGCCGGAGGGTATGCAGCTAGATTGCGGCGGCGAATACTGAGAGGTTATGCAGTAATGGCATTGGCTAGACCGCCCAATGGATAATTAGAATCCTCTCGGAGCGATTGATAGATAAACAGAGCTAGGAAGGGCGGCGGCGCGGCGATAACCGTGCGATTTCCAGGGGGATGGTGAATTAGACGATAGGTCTCTGAACCTGCAGGCCTCGGGACAATCCTTTTCGCGGACCACGGCATGACCCATAAACGTCGTGCCGGGCATCGAATGCAATTTACAGTCGATAGAAAAAGGTAAAGTAACAGAATAAACCTCCGATTTTCCATGCTCCTTTTCCAGGATTATCTTTCGATCCGACACTATCCATTGTGGCCCTTCAAGAGTCCGGATCTCCGTTGATCATCAGTTCATCAGTCATAATAGAACGCCCGCCGCACGCTAGCCCCTCACCACTTCCTTCTCGCTCACCACGTTTTCGCAGCGGCACGGCATCCTGTGTTCCCCCTTGACCTGGGTTCCTTCTGTCCAGCTCTGAGCAGCTCGTTCCTACACCTACGCCAGCGAAGCAGACGCGACACAAGACTCTCCTACCTGCACCAAATCGCCAATGCGACCGCCAACCAGGAAACCATCGATCATGAAGCCCCTCACCGTCTTCCTCGCCTCCCTACCCGTCGGCGGCGTACTCGCCGCTCCAACAGACATCATCTCGGCCCAGGGCAGCCCAAGCCCAAGCCTGAAATCGATCTCCTTCTCCGGCAACGGCTGCCCACAAGGCCACGCGCCGCAGATCGTCCCCGACAGCTCCTCTTCCTTCCCCTCCGACGGCGCGGGGGACGGCGGAGGTCTGAAGCTGCGGTTCGACAGCGGCTACTTCCGCGCCGTGTCCGCCGGGTCCGGGTCCACCAGGCACACCGTCAACTGCCAGGCGCACCTGAATACTGGTTCGGGGACCGGAGCGGGGTGGCAGATGAGCGTGTCTGATGTGGTGGTGACTGGGAGGGCGAAGAGGTTGGAGGCTGGGGCTGGGGTGCGGTATTATACTACTGTGTTTTTCTCGCAGGCTGCTGGTAATACCGTAGGTTTCTCCTTCCCCTTTTCCTTTCCTTTTCCCCCTTCACCCGTGATTTCGTCATTTTTCTTCTTCGCAGCCCGCTGACCTTCTCGATCGATCGATCGATCGATGTAACCAGTTCACCGTAGAAGGCCAGCTCAAGAACACTCGCGAGGAGGCCCTCGAGGACGTCCCCGTGACGTTCCACGCCACCACGGGCTCTAAAGGCGCGGGCGTTTGGGGCCCCTGCACGACGGAAGAGAGTAGGAGCAGCCCCGGGATCGTGAATGTCAACTTTAGGATCTCGCTGCCGAGTGATGGGGATAATGCCTTTGAGGTCGAGACTGAGCGGTGGGATTTTAGGTGGAGGCGGTGCTGAGTTGGGTCGACGACGATAAGAAAACGAGCGAGAAAGAGGGCGAAGGAGGTTGGATTGGGAGGAGAGGCGCAAGGGCGGGAGATGACTGTCCTGGTCGGGTCGAAGAGAGCTGGCCGTAGATCGTTGCCTTCGTTCATAAGCCGTTGTTATATACCCTCGTTTTGGCTTTCTTTCCGTGTCTGTTATTGCTAGTCTATGATTCCCTTGATCGATCAATCGATTGATCAATCGGTAGATGTCGAACTCAAGTGTGGTCGAGCAGCCCAGGGAACCCCGCCAGTCCGAGATCGTCGTGGCTGTCTACCGAGAGGAGAGCATGCGAGAGCGTGCTCGGGTCGTAGCCCAGGCCCGCGAAACTGGTGGGCGACGCCGCCGCCATGAAGTCAGGAAGGGGGCCGTAAGGGTCGTGGTGGGGATACATGGGCGTCGCCATCGCCACTGCCGTCGTCGTCGTCGCTCCGGCTGCTTGTGGGGTTTTTTCATCATCGTCATCATCGTCGTCCTCGTCGTCTTGCGATATAGCATTGGAAGCGTAAGACGCTTCGGGCGAGGGCAATTGCGAGGACGCGAACGGATCGGCGCCAGTCCCGGAGGCGGCGGCATCCGCTTGAGTCAAAAGAGGCGCGGACGCGAGCAATGAGGTGTCATCGTCATCATCACCATCGTCACCCTGCAGCCACTCCTGTCCCTGTGCCCCTTGCGCCTGCGCCTGCAGTGGCCGCTGCTGCTTCATGTCCAGATCCTCTAGCGTCTCGTCCATCTCCCGGATGGCCGACGCCAGGAAGCTCGAGCTCTTGGCCCTGACCTTCAGGCTCCACCTGAAGTCCTCCAGCTTCCGCCGACATGCCTCGGCCTCGGCGTCGCTGCCGCTCGTGGCCCACAGCAGCGCGCCGTAGACGCCGATCAGGGCCAAGCTCTTCGAGGAGGCGAACCACCAGAAGCCCTGGAGGTGCTCCGGCCGCAGACTCTCGACGAAGGCTATGGCGTGGTCTAGGCGGGCGCGTGCGGCTGTGCGGCATAGCTCGCGGAGGTCTTTGCTGTTCGGTGGCTGTTGGTGTTGCTGCGGTTGCTGTTGCTGTTTCTGTTGCGAGAGCAGGGGTCTCGCCGAGGTCCCGGTGCTGATGTCGTCGTCACTGATACCGGTAGTGACGTCGCTGATGGCGTTGGCGTTGCTGGCGGCGGCGGCGGCGCTCGGAGCAGGAGGAGGACGAGGACGAGAAGGGGAAAGCGCGACAGTCCGCACGATACACCTGTGGATGACAATCTCGGTTGCGAAGTACGAGAGGTGCAGATATCCGTTCGAACAGAGCTTTCGCGGCTTGACGTCTTCCATCCGCAGGCCGGGCGGCATGTCGGCTGCCCAGTTGCGGAGCTTCATTGCGATGGGCTTGACGAGCTCGAGGGCGCCGTAGAGGCTATTCTTGTTATCAACTGGCGTGCAATTCGGCTGTCCCTGCTGCTGCTGCTGCTCGAGAGGATAGAGCAGCTCCAGCGCCTCGGCCATGATCTCGGTAAGGACGGTCAGGTGCATGAAGAGACGCCGGCCCTTCTCCACCTCGGTGCTGCCCTCCTCGTCATCCTCGTCCGCGGCGGACTCGGGGAAGTCGTCGAGCGTCAGTCGCCTGGCCTGCCAGTTGGAGGAGGAAATGTGCGACGGTCGTCCGTGGATCAAGGCTCCCCATTTGTCCTGCATGTAGATGGCCCAGGTGATGCGACGCCGCAGGCCCTTCTCCCACTCCGGAATGTTCCAGGACGAGCAGTCGAGGTGCAGGCCCAGCTCCTCGGCCACCGCGACGACCTGGCTGGTCAGCACCCACGAATCGCCTCCCGAGCGCTGCAGGAGGAGCAGCCCGGCTTGAAGGGTCGACAGCTTGGGCCGGTGGATCACCGAGGTCAGCGTCTTGGTGGCGGCCTTGATCAGCCGCTCTGCGTCGGGCGGGTCCTGGGAGGAGACCAGCTCGCGGTCGTACTCCCACCAGTCCATGGCCAGCACGTAGACTGCTGCTAGCAGGGGTGGGGAGAATTCCTTGTACGTGCGGGCGTACTTCTCAAGGAACACGCCCTTATGCAGGATCGGGTAGCTCGGGTGCACGATGCGGAAGTACAGGTTGACCAGCGCGGGGCCGTGGGGCCGCACGATCTGCTCGATGGCCTCCAGGTCCTCCTCGTCGTCGTCGCTAAAGAGCGTCTGTGAGTCTGGCCGGCTGATGAAGACGGTCGAGGCGTCGACACGGCGGAACTTGGAGAACCTGGAGAACTTCGAGGCGATGTCGTCGCCGTAGCTGGGCCGTGAAGTCGCTGGCAGGAGGTCGAGGAGCTGCACGTCGTGCAGGGAGCTGGCGCCGATGTACTTGGAGTGCGTTGTGCGGTGAAGGCCTAGAGTTCGGTCCAAGAGTGAATGCGTTGTTGCTATCGTTATCTTTGCCGGCCCCGCCCCTGTCCCCGTCTGGACGGTGCCCGACGCTGTTGATGCAGTGGCGGCGACTGCGCGTTTGGTTGTGTCATGCTTCTTAGCAGCACTGGGACCGGATGGTGGACTGCGTGAATTGATGCATCCCCGAAGGCTATCATCATCAGCAGCCATCCCTTGCTTATCTTGAGGGGCGACTCTGATCGATCAATCTTACATGTCTTCGCCATCGACATCAGCACTTGTCGCAATGGCTGCATTGGGCCCCGACCCGCCATCCGATCGCTTCCTCTTCCTCCTCTGCGGCTCGTCGAGGTAGGTGCATTCCCTGTGGTGAAAAGTGCAGAGCACGCATTTCGGCTGACCGGGCTCCTGCGAGCATCGAGACTTGCGTCGGCGGCAGGAATCGCAGGGTCGCTCGGCACGCGGGGCGCCACCTCTGCGTATCGGCGGCGGCAGTGGCGCCTGTTGGTGAGAGTGAGAGGAGTGCGAATAAGACGTCTCCGGACTGGAGCGGCTTGATTCTGACACATTTCCCATGGCTGAATGTGTGTCTCTGATGTGGGAGCATTAGGAGCAATGGGACAGTTCGTCGAAGTATGTAAGATGAGTTGAGATAGTGGTGTTTCCTCTTCGCTCCTCCTCAGGTCCCCCAGCTTTCCCCTCGCTTCCCCAGCCGCAATCTCGGGTATTGCCATGCATGCGTCCAGAACGGGCTACGCCCGTAAGAGATATCCCTCCTCCCCTCCTCTTACCTTTTCCCTTTTGGTCAAGGATTCGCGTCATTCGTCGAAGCTCTTATCAGTGATATGAGCTCCCAGCTGGGTTCAGCTCGGATCTTGCGTGGGGGCAGGTGGCTGGTGGGGCCTGTAGGTGGTATGCATGTGCTGACTGCTAGAGTGTTTACCACTTGGATGGGAAGGATATCACGTGGTCCCCTCCAAACTTGACGGTGAAGATGAGGGCATTCAGAAATTTGTAATAATACAAAGGGACAACTTGCTGTTTAGCAAAAAGCAGAGAATGCATAGCGTAGCGGAGTTAAGGGCAAAGTCCCTGTTTCGTACTTTGGAGCGAGATCATAATGCTGAGGGCTCGGATAGGTTCGGGTTGCTGCTTGTACGGTCTGTAGTTCCTGCCTCAGGCGGCCGCCCACAAATTCTTCCCTTCTTCAATACTAATTTTGACTGATTATTCAAATCTCGATCTTCTTCCAGCCACAGAGGAGAAACAGAAACACTCACACGACCAACTGCTCGCTTTCCGCCAAACGTCTACTCTTCCCCAGCGCTATTGCCATACGACTCTATTACTTTCACCTCCGTTGCCACGGTCTCATACATACCTCTTTATTCCTTTTCTCTTTTTCAGTTTTCTTTCCCTCGACTTTCTTTCTCCCAACCTCGTGGGTTTCGTTCGTGTCCTCTTTTTCTTCCCTTGCCCGCGAGACTTTCCCGATTTTTTCAACTTCCGGCTCGCCCTCTGCCTCTCGCTCTTTCTCAGCGCGAATTAGTCTATTTTCAAACTCCTATCTGGGTTATCGAAGTAACACACCGTACGCGTTCTGCCGGCCCTTGTTTCTCTTTGGGTTCATCTTCTGGCAACTACATCTTTTCAGCCTTTCGATAATCCCTCCTCTCAGTCATTCTATGCTCAATCAGTCGTCTCCCATTTCTCACTGCTGGACGAAGCGTACGCCGTGGCGTTCCGACCTAATCTGACCAGGTCGACATGGCTCCCACCGAAACCCTTCTGTTCCCTTCTTCCCGAAAACGCCAACCAATCATGGGTGCTCACACGCTAGAAACATAGATCACTGTGAAGCGAATGACGGTCATGGTTATACGCGTCGGTGTCTGAATCGAGCTCTATACTAACGTTTAACCGAATGTCTATTACATGTAGGATCCCGAAGAACGAAATGCCTAGCAAAATTGTCATGGCTCTCGCCACCGTCTTTGCGGTCGCTTCCCTGCCCATCCGTCAGCATTTGCAAAATACCCTCATGGGCCTTATTCCCGAGCTTCTTCTCGAGATCTTCTTCCTGCTCCTCCCCAGCGACATCATTGCCATGCCCCAAACTTGCAAAGAGATGCGTCAGTTCATCGAGGACAATAGCGGCTACATTGGCAGCAGGTTGATCAAACATCGGTATGCCATCCTCGAAAAGGCATTCCGGCTGCCTAAGGCTTTGAACGACCTCCCTCTGCTCGAGCGTGTTCTCTGCCTCCGAATCCACGACGCCGAGTCTGCCAGCCTCGCTTCAAACCCCTGGCTCCTCGACCTGCCACAGCTCAACGACCGGCCGGTCGTAGCCTGCCGCGCAGTCTGTTGCTGTCGGGAGTGCCAGGTGCGATGGAACCACCTTGTCAAGAATGGAGAACCTTATTGTGGCAATACGCTTCCACTATTCCACATGGCCTTCTATCAGCTTCTACTGTCTTCTATCGTCTTCTATCACATTTGTCAGAATTCGTCTCTTCTAGAACTGCCTTTACTATTTGTAATACAGTTCTAGAAGATTCTATAGTTCTTTACTCGTGTATATATAGAGCTCTTCTGAGCATCACATTCTCTAGCTAGATCTAGAGGACAAGTCCCTCTTTAGTAGTCTCGTTCCAAAACTAGAGCTGGCTTCCTCCCGTTCCTCACGTTATCAGGCTATCGATCTTGACACACCTCCTGACCGCCATCGACCTCTCCCTCTGGCAGGGCGGGGTTGTGGACAACCGCGACGGCCAGCAGGCATTGCCCCTGCCGGCCCGTCGAACCGTGTGGGAGGAGCGGGCTCAGGTCGCGGTGGCCCTCCGCGCCATGGCCAACCGGCTTTGGCTCGCCCGGCTACTCGAAGCCCACCTGGACTCGACGGTCCTCTCCCAGCGTCGCCTCGCCAACGACACAACAACGATGACAACAAGGTTACGGAGGAGGACCTGGAGGAAACAACGGACGGCTTCCTGAACCGCGTTGGCCCGGAGTTCCTCTGGTCGTCGTCGTCCTCGTCAGCGACAACCACTCTCCTGGAACGCGCAGACTACCCGACTGCACGGCTTTACCTTCCGGGAGGCTAGTGGTGGTCGCCGCCGCCGTCACCGGCACCAAGCTAAGGAGGTGGATGGCGCTGGGCCGCGGATGAAGAAGAGGGGGGACACGTCGGGAAAGTGGACGACGAGCTGGAGCGCCAGCTGGAGGAGCTCGGCCCTTGGCAGTAATTGAGCTAGGGCAAGAACACAACCTGAAGGCAAGGTGGAGGCGGAGGCAGCAGGGGTATGGCGGATACCAACATAGTCAGTACCTAGCTAAGCTGTGGATGCCTAGATACCTGCCGCGAATCTGTGATATGATACCGACCAGGCAAATACGATAATGCCTAGAGCTAATGATACCCCGTTCTTGCTTGGCACACCTCACGATGCAGTATTAGGTAATGGCCATTGGCATAGCACCTGTCGCTATGAATCGTGTCCGAGCCGGCCAATGGCAACCATCTTGCAAAGCACCCCCAGGTTGCCCCCTTCTTGACCATTTGACCTCGTGCTGCACTCGATGCACTCTACACTGCACTGACAGATCGACGACCTACTATCACTTTGTCTATCCTGCCACCACCTCCCGGAATCCCGGCGCAACCGAACTGCTCCGAACTGGTCTGATTATTCTTCCAAAGTCAGAACAAATCGAAAGGACGGTGTCTGAACGCTCAGGTTGTAAGATTTCCGCTGGGCCCCTGAATCTTGCGCCATCGTATTGTTATCTCCAAACTCCGAACTCTTGCAGATGTCCATGGTTCCTGCATGGGTGAAAAGAGGTCCTAGACGTCATTTGTCAGCGGCGTTGATGAATGCGGCCGACCACCGTCTGGTATTTGTGGGCCCACTGCCCGGGTCACTGCACTGAACGACCAGTGCCGAGAATTGGCGACGGACCCGTACAGGTTTGGACGAATCAACATATGCGTGGCACGATCATGAGGTACCTAAGGTACCCAAGGCAGGTAGGTGATTGATCGTGTCTCTAACTTGCGGTCCAGGCTTCTTCGACATCTACAGCAGAGAACTGACAAATCGGGAATGGTGCAGGCACCAGTGAACCACAGAGAACTTACCCGGATACGAGCCCCATGCAGACGGCTTCCGGATGGCACGTCTCCAAGAGACCGTCCTCGAGACCGGGCACTTTGGATGGTGATGGACCAGAGCGGCCCGCAACTTTCGGGCAATTGTTTTGGCCGATGAATCCGTCCGGGGACTTCCATGAGGCTTCTGGGGGCGAATGATGCCATGTTGAACGACGAAGATGTGACAAGATAAAAAGGGGGAAGATGCAACTGCGGTTTGGACTGATGAAGAAGGCTTGGGTCCTCCAACAAAAATCCAACGACAACAGGCACGCCGTCGCTACCATCATCAGAACACTACTACAACATCTTCCTCATCACCAGCAAACGACGAGCTCGTCCTTCGCCCCTCATATCGACCAAACAAAGGATCCAACATGGCCGCACCGATCAAGGTTGCTGTTTTCGGCGCAACAGGAGAGACGGGCGGCTCCATCGTGGAGGGCCTCCTGGCTTCTCCCACGAACTTTGTACGCTGACTGCCTTCTTCCTTATCTCGTCTCTGGACAGGTACCATGCCACACCTCCCTCCATGATAGGAAGTGCTGCGATACTAACAGTCAACCGAATTGGTTGATTCACACCCGCTCACCTCGACCAATATAGGAAATCACCGCCGTCACCCGCCCTACCTCGACCAAGAAGGACATCGCCCAGGCCTTCCGCGAGAAGGGCATCAAAGTCGCCAGCGTCGAGCTCGCGGGTCCCCAGGAGGCCATAGTCGACATCCTCAAGGGGATCGACGTGGTCATCGCGGCCGTCTTCTTCCTGGCCCTCGACGACCAGAAGTACATCATCGACGCGTGCAAAACCGCGGGGGTGAAGCGGTTCATCCCATGCACGTTCCAGCCCACGATGCCGCCGACGGGAGTGATGGCGTTGCGCGAAACGGTACGTCTTATTAGTTCGCAATCTACCTTCTTCGGGCTCCTCTCCTCTCCTCTCCCCTTGTCTCCAAATTTCCATCTCGGGGAGCTGAGGGCTCGGCGAGGAGCTTGTTGATGCTCTACCAACCAGAGGCTGGATATTATGTCCGGGGAAGATAAACATGTAACCCGACAATATCCTCACATCCGACTTTCTATCAACTAACAACCGTCACTTGCTTGCATACAAAAACGCACAGAAAGAGAAATGGATCAACTACACCAAGAAAGCCGGCATCGGCTACACCGTCATCGACGTGGCCTGGTGGTACCAGATCGTCTGCATAAAGCTGCCCTCAGGACGCACCGACTACACTCGGGTCAGGACCTCGGACCACCGCTGGCCTGGCGACGGCTCCGTGCCCATAGCGCTGGCGGACCTCCGCTCCGTGGGGCCCTACGTGGCCCGCATCATCGCAGACCCGCGCACGCTGAACAAGTACGTCTACGTGTACGACGACGTGCGGAGCGCCGTCCAGATGCTGGACGCAGTCGACAAGGCTAGCGGTGAGAAGTCTGTGAGGGAATTCGTGAGTCTTTCTTCCTCCTTGTTTACTTTTCCTTTCCTTCCTCACTCGCCAATCATGCCATCCCATCATCATCACCATGAACAGGTTCTAACAACGCGAATACTACCTACCCCCCCTATCTAGATCCCGGAACAGAAGATTCTCGGAGACATCACGGAAGCCGACGCCATGCTGGCGAAGGACCCGAACGACATGGCGGGGTTGTTCCAGCAGGCCCTCAACCAGTACTGGAACTCGTGGGGTCTCAGGGGCGACAGCACGCCCGAGCGCGCGAAGTATCTGGGCTACTTGGACTCGAGGGAGCTGTATCCGGACATCAAGCCGTTCACCCTGGAGGAGTATATCGACGAGCTTTTGGCTGGGAAGGTGAGGCCTGTTCATCAGGATCTCTGAGGAGTGAGTCGACTTGTTGGCTTGGGTGATGTTTTCGCGAGCGTCGATGCTATCTACACCAAGCTCGGATGGGGCGACAGATGACGCACGTGTGGACAGGACAGGTTGGAAATATACTAGCCTGCATTCTCAAGCATGACTTGCATCCACTCCCAGCGCCCCCGTTGTGTAAAGTAGCTGCCGCTTTTAAGGCATGCCTCAGTACGGTCAGATTGGGTAAAGACCGACGACCACAAGAACGGACGAATCCCCAAAAAAGCGGCATACAAGACTACCTACCTAGGTACCTACCTAGGTACTAGTAGTATGGACGAGATCACCGTAAGGTCTCAACCACATAATTCGACTAAGAGCTCCAACGCTCCAATACCCGACACCTCCTTGTCTCGGAACGTTAGCTGGATGCCATTTTCAATGCCCTTCCGTGTACTTCTTCTTTACTGAGCTTTTTGGGCTGGGATGTTGATGGTTGTAAAGTTCCAGGTTTTGCCGCCGTCAGGGGACGACATGGCCCCACCGGTACCGCCGTGCGCCCAGTTTCCCAATCGCTTGAAGCTCTCGTCAGCCTCGCTGAGCACGATGGAGATATCTTGCCAGCCTATCATTTATTATGTTAGATGGTTTCAAGTTTTTGTTGTGCCGTTCGGTGTTGCTTTGCAACGTACTGTGAGCTGGGTGCTCGGCACAGGAACCGGAAGCACACTCTATCGAAACGTAGAAAATATCGCCACGTTGTCCCTTGCCTTCAAGGTGTTAGCTTCACGTGGCTCGTCCGCTGAGTCCCTCTGCTGGGGAGCGTACTGGTCGAGACGGTAGAAAGGAGTTTGCCGTCGATATAAACGTTTTGGTCCCAGAGTTGGGTTGATGAGTTTAACTTGTCTGTAGCGATTTCTCAGTATGTTTGTTTTTAAGTCAAAGTACCTAGCAAGCATGGCTTACAGGTCGTTTTAACTGTAGATCCGGGAGAAGCGGTTACGGGTTTGCCAACGGTGGGATTCGACCCTGAAAGTCCAAGAACAAATCAGTGCTGATTCAAAGAGTGACTGCTGATACTGGCATCGAGGCCAATCCTTACCAACGAGGGTATACGCAAAGTTGCACCAGTTCTTGCCCCGGTCGTTGCAGTACGAGCTGTGCAAAGAATGTCAGCTCTGAATCATGCCGTGCATCTTGAGCCGATTTACCCAGATGGGGAGTTCGACGTGACTCCTTGGAGGAACGAGGCTCGATTCTCCATCATGATTGCACTCCAGATGGCTACGTCCCCAGACACAGGGCTTGGGAGTTTGGGGAGCGCGAGGGTCGCGCTAGCTTCGGTGATGTAGACGCTGCCTCTGGTATAGAGAGAGACAATGTCGGAGTTTGCTCGGGCCAGGCCGGCAAACGCGGCGAGGACGCTGCCAGCGGCTGCTTGACCTCCTTTCATGATGCAGAAATGAGATGGAATTGTTGCTAAGACTCTCGGAAAGAACAAGTGGGAAATTGGAATGGCATAAATGTTTCCGCGCCTCTGCCCAAGGTCTGGCACTGACCATGTTGGCCCTCCCACCCTGACTCGGAGCCTTAGATTCCGCACAGATCGCGGGGGGCTTATCGGGAGAACGGGTGAATTGATTTGCCTCGCGAGCAGCTTCGTACCTAAGGTACGTATTACACCCGGGTCCAAATATGTTTTAACTAGCGTCCTTCTCGTTCGCCTCCATCTCGCACCTTTGTTCCTTGTCCTCCTGCTCCTTATCCGCCTCCCTTGTTCTCAACCATACAATACGGCTAAGATCTCCCTCGCTCAAATACCCCACCCCTCCTTGGAGCCAAACCTTTGACCGCTTGTCAAATGAGTCGAACATGGCGTCCAAGTCCTCTTGGGACACGTCGCGGTAATGCTCTGATTTGTCAGCCGCCTTTTCAATCATCTCCAGCGTCCCGAACTCTTCGAGGCGCGCTCAGTCCCAGAATATATAGGCGCGCTCTCTCTGCCCTGAGTTTTGTCCTGACAGTACCCTCCAATGGGAACGGGGCCACTGCGCAAACGCCACCCGCCAGCCCTGGAACGGGCCTTCGTCCGGGTCGTCACCTTCCATCCTCGCCGGAAATATGGCGGCCAGCTGTTCTTCGGTATACCCTGACAGCGGCAAGATGTGGTCTGCTGTATCGTCGTACATCCTGTAGCTGAGATCCTCATCAAGGTAGGGGGAGGTTCCGGCGCCGTAGAGTTCGGCATATTTTTCGGCCCCAAGAACCGACCGACAGGCCATTGACGATCTCCCCTAGGTTCTAATTCGCTCGATGGAGGGAAAGACGAGGATCATCAAGTTCAGATGACTTTCGAGCCCAAACACGCCAAGAAGGCAAGAATCAGAGAGGCTACAGAGACCACGGAAGGTCTATCTCTTCCAAACGATCCCTTTTTGGAGGAGTGGAGCTCGGCGGGGGATAACTGGCTTGGGCAGATCTCGTCCGATGTATCTCAACCCCGAGTCTACGACTCGCGGGTGACGAAGAACTCTCGAAGCTCCTCCGACGCACCACCTGATACAACAACCGACGTCATTCTGGGCGTACATGTGACGCGCGGTGCGCCCTTGTTTGTTGCACCGAGCGACCCTGCTCAAACGGCAAAAAACCTGTCAAGTCAGGTCGCTCAGCGAAATTGCCATGACATCTCTCTGTGCTCTCTGTGCTCTCTGTGCTCTCTGTGCTCTCTGTGCTCTCTGTTGGGGGGTAGCACATGTGTTTTGCATTTGTCAAACCGTCTGCTGACATGGGAACTTGGCGCTTACATTCCTCCGATTCCCCCACCAGAACATATCTAATCTCGCCGTCCAACCTGCCTAGCTACGATGGGAGGATGTCTTAGCTGCCTTGATGTCTGTTCGCATTCCTAGATGCCGCTGCGAGCTGATTACTATTCTCTCTGCATCGCTTGGCTTTCGCTCACCTCAGAGGAGCAGTCTGGTCCATTCCGGTTGGCCAGCAAAAACGAGCAAGACCTGCGAGCGGCTGACGCGTTCATCCACCCATCCATCTTCCATCCGTCAGAAACGCCCAGTATGGCAAGCGAACTCGTATCTCACTACCTCACAGTCCCGCAATGGCTCGGCCTTAACTCCGGCGGCGACCGCATGCCAAGCCTACGACGACATAAGCGCGGCGTTGTCCCCGCCCTCATCCTGTCCATCGAGAACAACAACGATAGTAATCATAGGAACGAGCAAACCCCGTCCTCCTCCCGGGCAGCCACCACCCCACGCGGCGGACCGGCGAGATGTCCTTCGCCGGAGCCCATGCCCGGTGGAAGCCTGCTAGCACGCTGGGCGAGGGGCGACGCTATCGAGGACGATGACGATGAAGAGGAAGAGATGGAAGGTGTAGAGGGGTTCTCGGCTGACGCAACGACGGTGGCTGTTCCTACTGCTGTCACTCGAAGGGGTGAGGGTGTACAAGGAGGGGTGTTGGAGATGTCGCTCGAGGGAGACCTTTGCGATAGGGGGACGCTGCTCACCGCCGCGGGGCAGACTGGGAGCCATCGATGGGGTGTTAGGGGCCTGAATCGCACTGCGACGGTGCCGAGAACAGCAAGTAGCGGAGAGAGGGTCTTGCTGAGAAAACCTATGGCAGACGACTTGAACGCGTTATACGCGACGCATTCGCATACGAGGGGCCATCGAAGGAGTGAAGAGATCAACGGCATGAACAACCCCAGACTCTTCTTCTTCGACGAACCATCTGAAATTGGGGGTCCCGAGTCACCGCCGTTGCGGACGAAGTTCAACAAGCCAACGGAGAAGAAAGAGGATGAAGACGAGGACGAGGATGAGCCTCCGCCATTATCGCCCTCCATAGCCGCTGCTATCATCCTGAGTGAGGCTGGGACCGACTATCTGTCGTCACAAGAAGTTCGAGCAGATAGACGCGGGCAAGGGCAAGGGCAAGGGCTACGGCATGAGCAAGAGCAAGAGCAGCAGGAAACAGCGAGAGGAGGAGGCGGCTACGATGAGCCGATGACGTTGGCAGAGGAGGCAGACATCGGCGACTCTGTCCCTGCCACTGCCACTGTCGCTACCCGCCCCTATCTTCGTCCCCGTCACAGGGCACTGAGTTTTCCCTCAGCAGTGGGGGCCGTCCCGCCGCTGAGGACAGGGAGCTCCCTGGTGAGTCCCACGAAGGGAATTCTTCGAGGAGGCCATACCAGGACGCCATCGAGGAAAGCGTCGCGGCGGGTCTCGTTCAAGGCTTTGCAGGAGCTGGAGGAGATAATCTGGTATTAGTAGTGGTAGAAAGAGACTGTTTATTCCTTGCAACGGAGGCGGTTTATATCCGAGTTGTTTAGCACTCGTGCCCAGGTACCTAATCTACCTACCTAGCTGCAATAACTTTACATTTCAACTCTCTCTACGTCAACCCTCTTGTCTATTCAAGTCTCGACAAACTGATACGACTCTGTAAGTAGGCTTTCACATCGTGTGTTTTAAAAATTACAAAACACGACCGTCTGTGGTGCTCATACGTTTATCCGAGGGGCCTGATGTGAGCAACGTTGGTATCTCCGCAAGTGAGCAAAGGAGCCAGGCTGCTTCCAAACGATAAGCAGGACGACGATGGACAACATGCCATTTCCAGTATCAACTAGCCACATCACAGAGCTATGCGTCTCTAGCCCCTCAGGCCTCGGCTTCGCCCTGTGGCGTTTTGGAAGCACGTGATACGGGGCGAGCACCTGGTTGCTTAGTCAACGCGCGTAATTCTCTTTGTAGATTAAATACGGAGGTGACCCCTCTCTTTAGGAGAGCATCACTCTTTACAATACAACGCTCTATTTTTCCTTTGTACGTAGGGCGAGAACGTCACACCCTGTCCTGTCGAGAGGAGGAACATAGAGAAATAAGAGGATCACTGTAGGGTCCAAAGTTATTAGAAAGCGGAATGAAATGGTTATGATGTTTTCCGAATCTAGAAGTGGAAAATCCGTGTTTATCAGAATCCGGACTGTTATTTTTTTCTATTTCTAAGCCTCTTTCTGATAATAATAATCCGGGGCTACGTCGGTTGTGGGATGACAGTTCCGGTGACAGATACCCCACCCCCGCAAGCCGCAACGGAAAGGGGGCAGTGCAGTTAAGGTTGCATGCATGAGGCTGAAGAGCTTTTAGCCCCTCATCATGCTCCTCCTACCCCTTATAATGAGCATCGGCTGCCTACTCTCGTTGACCCCTCCAAGCCCACCGAATCTCCAGTCCTACTACATATCTCGAGCATCTGCGTTACCGGCTACACAAGTCCGAGTTCGTTCCCCCCGGCCAGGCACCATTTTGGGGTCTTTCCGCTTGCTGCTAACGCAGAGTCGTGCCCCTCCCTCCACCGCCAGCGATCGTGAACCACCGCCGCCACCCAGCATGCCGCCCCCGCGAAAGCAAATAACAACCTCCCAAATGCGCCGACAGATCGTCCGCGACTGCCGCATAATCGACCACCGCGGCCTCATCCGCCAGCCGGCCCTAGGAGGGGTGCCGCCGCCGCTACCACCACCGAGCTTGTGGCTGAGCGTCCTCGACGCGGAGGGCCGCACCGCCGTGCTCGCCGCGATCGGCTGGGGCCTGTTCGGGTACACGGGCGTCAGCTGGATGGTGTGGTTTATCCTACTGTCGTGCGTCGCGCAGTACGCGAAGCTGGAGTGGCTGGACGGGCCGTACGACGCGCGGGCGACGACTGAGTTCTTCGTCTGGCTGCGGCCGAAGGTGCTGTGGGTGTTCACGGCGCTGTCGATGAGGCTTCTGAACTGGGCGGTTCCGACCGTATGGAGCGTGGTGACGAGGGAGATCACAGGCTCGTGGTATAGGGCTGCGGGGGTGGTCACTGTGCTGTGTGTTGTTGGTGGCCCTTTGCTGATGTCGCCGAGGAGCCGGACCGCCTTGCGCTCTGTGCTGGCCATTGTTGGTAAGTGTCCGTCAAGCGCACTACGTATCCCGTCCCGTTTCTTCGACTAGGATGACTGCCAGGAGTTTCGCTAGAGTGTTGGTAGTAGCGTGGCTAACTGCTGCTGCTCCCACAGTGAAGCCGGTGGCCGTGGTCCTCGGGCGATTCATATCGTCACTCTTCTCCGGGGCAACCTGGATATCCGTATTGATCTCCCTCGCAGGCATCGAGCAAGGTATACGAGCCTGCTGGAATTCCGCACCATTCACTTGGCTGAAGCGCCTGCTCACAGCGGTCTCTGCCGTGGTGTTTGGGCAGCGGCAGTCGTGGGTATACAAGCCTTTAGCGGGGGACCGACACATCAGGCTCATCCGACTCCATCGATGGATTCCGTTCCAAGGAGTCAGGGCCTCGATCATCCACGTGGACCTGGACAACGCGCCATCATACGAAGCCATTTCGTACCACTGGGGCACTTCCAGGGAAAGATGCCATGTCATCGTCAATGGCCGCGCACTCGAAGTATTCCAACCGACATACGAGACAATGCGAAACCTCTCCTCGCCCTGGCGGACGCGGCTCATCTGGATCGACGCGGTATGCATCAACCAAAATCCCGCACCCGGCGATGGCGAGAAGGGCCGCCAGGTGATGATGATGCGCGACATCTACGGCAAGGCGATGCGTGTGACCGTCTGTCTCGGGACATCCTTCCTCGCCCCGTTCGCCAACTCGCTGATCCACGACCTCATCCGCCGCCAGGCAGCCGGCATGTCCAGCCGCGAGCTATACGCTGAGGTCGGCAGCACAACAGAATCGTTCTCGATCCGCTGGCAGGCCCTGGTGCAGCTCTTCAACTCGGCCTGGTTCTCGCGCGTGTGGATCGTGCAGGAGGTGGCGATGGCGGCGGAGATCGGCGTCTGGTACGGGGGTAGGACGTACAGATGGGAGTCCCTGATAGCCGTCGCCGACATCCTCGGCGAGCACGAGATGGCAGCCTTCCTGCAGAACACGGTGGATGGGCGGCGAGCGGTCGGGGGTCTGGGGAACATGAAGATGATGCAGAGCATGCGCACCACCATGGCCTTCGTCAAGGCCTACCGCTCGCACTCCCTCCTGTCGGCGTTGATGGCCATCCCAAAGCTGATGAAGCAGGGGGGAAACCCGCTCTCGACACCGTTGAGGGAATTCGCAAACCCGACGCCCCTTGTATATCTACTGGAGCTCTGTCAGCAGTACAACGCCACGGACCAAAGGGACAAGGTGTTTGCTCTCCTGGGTCTAATGGGTGACGAGCCACCAGCAAGCCTCCGACCAGATTACAGCAGTGCGGTGACCACCGTCTCCGTGTTCATCGAGGCTGCAAAGTACATCCTGTCAACGGATGATCCGCTCTCGATCTTGCAGAGGGCGGGGGTGGGTGTCGCAGGGCGTCTCGAAGGCATTCCCTCGTGGATACCGGACTGGATCTCGAATCATACGCCCCACTGCTCTGCTCTCTCATCCTCGACCTGGAGAGATCATCCGTGCAACTACAAAGCCGGGGGAGACTCCACTCCGGGGCTGGAATTAGATGCGGACGAGAAGATCGGTACGACTGGGGACTCGGATGGCTCGAACAACAACAGACTTACCCTCACCTGCATGCGTCCGCGCGACTCGATAGCGGGTTTAAAGCCGGTCACGATCGGCCCCGGGTCCGACGATGGCTTCGTCGTCGACGAGACCCATGCATTCGTCTTCCATCCGAGAGAAGGCCTAGAGACGTACACCTTGTACACCGAAGCGCTCGCCATGGCAAGGGAGCACGCCCCGGACCCATATCCATTCGCACCTGTCATCGCATCCACCGAGAAGGGGGAGGAGGGGGAGGAAACTCTTCGTCCTCGCGCCACTGCGGGCGCACACGAGGAACCGCAACCCCGTTGGAGAGAGCAGCCCCTGCAGGAGGCGTTCTGGCGCACCCTCGTTGGAGACACGAGCGCTGTGGAACGCCCAGCACCAGCAGCGTTCGCCACAGACTATGAAAGCTGGGTGTCGTATAACACGAGGGCCGCCCATATCTGTCGACTCGCGCAGACGGGAGTGCATGTGGAAGACGGCGGAAGCGGCGGTGGCAACGGGGGGAGGAGTGGAACGAAGACCGTCAGGCTTCCCGTGGAGGTGGTGGACGACTCGTTCTGGGACGCTCAAGACGGCATGATGGCTTTTGCCAACGCGATGGCGCGCTGCTCTACTGGTCGGAAGCTGTGCGTCACAGCCCGTGGGTTTCTCGGTTGCGTGCCTGAGTTGAGTCGGCCCGGGGACGAAGTCGTGATCGTGCTGGGCGCGCCGACGCCGTTCGTCGTTCGGCAGGTGGTGACGGTGCCACCAGGAGGGGGAGGGGGAGATGTTGGCGGCGCTGAAAGAAGACTTCTGTATGAGCTGGTCGGGCCTGCGTACTTCCACGGGATGATGGATGGCGAAATGTTGTCAGAGGGCAGAGAGCTAGAGAAGCTCACCTTTGTGTAGAGTGGCGTTATGAGCCAGAGGACTGTCGTTGCTGATGCTCGCAGCATGGGCCAAATCAGTAACTACGGGGGAGGAATAGGCGCCGATCGAGTTGGCTGAGAGCGAGAAGGTTTGGCCCACGCCGGACGGCTTTCTTGTCCCACTCTAAGAAGAGTTAGACGAGAATAGTTACAGAGTAATGGATAGCAAAATGGAGGCGCCCGCCGTTATGACCAACGAACTCCTTCCGATTCCTCCCATCCTCTGCTAGATATCCACGCATTGGTGGTTGTTGGGATATCAGATATCAGCCTTCTCATTGCTTAGATCAGCGTTATCGCTGCTGTACCGGATCTGCGAAGTCGGATGGAAGGTGCGAGGATCTGTCTGCTTGCCAGTTCAGTTGATCTTTCAGCATTACGGAAATTTCAGGCAGCAGCCTGCCCTACCGATCCAATGCATGTTGGTCTCTGAACCACCCAGCGTGCCGAGGCCACAGTTACGCATCTTAGCCACCACCCATGCACAGCTCCGCTCAAGCAGATCTCGAAGCCGACAACCGTTGTCGACGAGACGGCCGCCACCAACGACAAAAGAGCACCTCCACGGTTATGGAGCCTAGCCCGGTCACTGTATATGCGCCTGGCCGGACCTGCGGTCGGAGACGTCGAGCTGACGCAAACAGGAATAGTAGTAAGTGCCAACCTGAACCTCACTTCTCAAACTATTGCTGTCGGCTACTGGTGGAGCCCACATTCACTATCACGTTGGTTTGGCCTTGGCTGTTCAGAAGAAAACGGCGAAGACGTTAATAACGACGTCGGTGCAGGGACTTTGTTCTTCATTGGGCGTGGCGGGGAACCGGGACTGTCGCCAGTTTGCTATCTGGAAATGTGCACCATTCTTAGGTAGGTACCAATTTTTCTCCTCGTTTTGCTTGGTCTGCCGCTTTGCCCTACTCTCCCTGCCATTTCCTCTTGCCGCTATCCTCACTCCAAGTTTTTCTAGTACCACCCGAAACCTCGAGCGAAACAACGAATAGCGCCCGCCGAGCCACCGATCCCAACGAAGCCGAGCATTCCCCAACTTGCAGCGCCGCCCACGAGAGCGATCCGTTCCGTCCTGGACTAGTCAGTCAAGAACGAACCAAAATCTAGAAGGGGTCGCCGACGTGGGGGCGATGTTACGAAAGATTCGACAGTGTCGGTGACGTCGAGTGTATCACAAAGAATATTCTCCGATGCTGGTCTGCGGAGCTATCCCCAAACGAGAGGCCCGTGGAACCGCAAAGGCGGGACAAGCCAACTTGCCCAGCCGGAGCACCGCAAACTCGGCGTAGACATTGCCCGAGATCAGGGGACATTGTCCGGTTTCTAGTGACAAAAAAATCCGTCAGCTCATTTGCAAATAGTAGGTGAGCAACTCTCATCCGATTTACCCCTCGATTCTCCGCTCCTTGGTCAAGCAACCCTCTCCGGACTAGCCCCTTCCGTGCTGTCCAAGAGGAATTCCCCTTGCAGATTCCCCCTCACTGACTTGCAGTGTGGATCCGGCCTGAACAGCCCTCTATATAGCGGTGTATTTCAGCGAAGTGCCGACCCGATACCACGGAGTCGAGATCGTGGTCTAGATGACCGGGCCCGGTGCTCTCCAACTTCGACCTCCAGATAGCCCTCCTCCGGCTTGGTTTTGTCCGAATCACTATACGATGCGGCAGGCCCTTCTCTTCGGCGTTGTCCTCCCAGTGTGCGCGGCGGCGTTAGCCGTAGACATCGGGTCTTCGAGCGGCACCGGACGACTACCAGCGCTCGGTTGGAATTCGTGGAACGAGTATGGCTGTGATATCAACGAGACCGTCTTCCTCAACGTCGCTCGGCTCATGATTGATTTAGGCCTCAAGGATCTCGGGTACGAGTATGTCAACATCGACGACTGCTGGAGCGATAAAATACTGCGCCGCGACAACGTCACGCACGAGCTCATCCCCGACTATGCCAAGTTCCCACAAGGCATTGCCCACATGGTTGAGGAGATTCATCAACTCGGTCTGAAGGTTGGAATCTACAGTGACGCCGGTACTATAGTCCCTTGTAGCCTTCCTCTTCTCGACGTGACCCAACGTCGCTCCTCGCAGGGCATAGCCAACTAATACGAACTCTCCCATAGGAACAAGCACATGTGGAGGTTTTGCAGGGTCTCTCGGGTACGAGGACATAGATGCGGCCACGTGGGCAAAATGGGGCATCGACTATCTCAAATACGACAACTGCAACGTGCCAAAGGAGTGGTATGACGACTGGAAGTACATGCCTGAGCTCTGGACGGGCTCTAGTAACCTAAACGACGGGCAAGACAACGGCGACAAGGGTACCAGCACTACCGGCCTGCCAGCACCCGCCGGCTACGACTGGGCCACTTCAAAGACAGCCGAGCGCTACAGACGCATGCGCAACGCCATCCACGCCACGGGCCGAGAGATCCAGTACTCTCTCTGCGCCTGGGGCCACGCGCACGTCGAGCAGTGGGGTGCCTCCTCGGCGGGTGGCCACAGCTGGCGCATGTGGGGCGACATCTACCCGGTCTGGCTCGGCCAGCACCAGTGGTCGTGGGGCATTATGCCGATCCTCAACCACGCGGCCTTTCTCTGGAACACGATCGGCTTCGGCGCCCACGGCGACTGGGACATGTTGGAAGTCGGCAACGGCAATTTGACTCTAGCCGAGAGCCGTTCGCACTTCGCCTTCTGGGCCGTCCTCAAGAGCCCCCTGATTATCGGCACGAAGCTCGACGGGATCCGGCCCGAGATCCTGGCCATCCTCGCGAACAAGGAGCTGCTGGCCTTCAACCAGGACCCGGTGTTCGGCGCCGCGGCTGCCCCTTACAAGTGGGGCGTCAACCCGGACGGGACATGGAACCGGACGCACCCGGCTGAGTTCTGGTCCGGGAAGTCGAGCAAGGGGACACACGTGTTTGTACTCAACACGCTTGAAGATGCGGTGGTGAAGGAGGTAGTGTTCGCGGATGTGCCTGGGCTGGATGCGAAGAAGACGTACCTTGTGCACGACATGTGGACTAGAGAGGACCTAGGCGTCTTCAAAGGCAAGTTCAAGGCCAAGATCGAGACACACGACACCGCGGCGCTGAGGATCACGGAGCAGCGGAGGCCTTAACGAGTGGCCGAGATGGGGCGGGTCAGTCAACAGCGACTCCTCAGAACAACAATTTGTGTTACAGATATCGCCACCATACTATATACCGACCTAACAGCCCGCCCTCTCACCTCGCCTGCAAGAATGCAGACTGGTTCCGCAGATCATGCGTGCGCGTCAGTCTAGTGCCGAAAAGATAAAGACCTGGTGATAACGATGCGCGGATAATGTCCCGATATAGCCGCCAAGCATTTGTGTCTCTACCTCCCGGGGACAACTAGCGGCGAAGCGAGCCCCAACTGCTGCGACGGGCACAAACGCCAGGCGAGCCCTATACCTACGCTCCTTTTACCGGTCCCGGAAGCGAGGAAGCGGGACGAGACAAGCTCTCCAAATTTCTCGCCTCCAATCATTCCATTGACCGGCGATTTCAGTGCCCGAACATACCCACCACGGCTCCCGGACGGGAGAACTCCGCATTTCAATTCCGCGTCACTTTCATATGTCGCTAGATTGCTGTTCCTCTTTTTCCGCGTTGGGGGGCGAATATTCCAAACTTGACGTAATCACGGCGCAAGACTAACGCTAGACAGAGCGGAAGGGAGAGGGAGGGAAGGAAAACACAGAAAGAATGAATAACCCCCTTCCGTTCCTTCCAGACGGCGCACAGGCAAAAGTAGGTCGTCGAAGCAAGCTTTTCTCCCGCAGCAGCCAAGGCACCTTAGTCTGAGCTACTGGGATGCTATTGCTCGGTCCCTTCACTTAGACACACAAGACCTGAGCGCTGCGACGCCAAGCGACACCGACGATTTCCAGCTGTAGCTAAGCCATCGGACAGACACGTCCACCGGACTCTACAACACAACACGCAACATCGGCGAACTGAAAGGAAAAGATGGCTCATCAACCACACGCCTTTCTGGGCGGCCTGCTCTGGCTGTACCACCTGCTCCTCCTCTTCCCCTCGGCGGTAACAGCCCAAGGCTGCCAAGCCGTGACGGGCCGGTTCCAACCGCGCATGGGCACCGGCTACCGCGTGTCCGCCATCGCGACGGGCCTCCGCACGCCGCGGCACATCGTGATCGACGGCTCCGGCAACCTACTCGTGGCCGAGGGCGGCAGCGGGTCCGTCCGGCGGCTCGTGCTGACGGACCAGTCGAACGGGCAGGTGTGCGTCGCCTCGTCCACGACGCTGGCGAGCGGCACCAACCACGGCATCGCGCTCAGCGCCGACGGCAAGACGCTCTTCACGTCGAACCTGAACAGCGTGACGGCTTTCCCCTACGACGCCTCGACCGGCACGGCGGGGACTGGGAAGGTCGTCGTGACGGGCATGCAGAACAGCGGCACGCACCCGACGAGGGCCATCCTGACGTCGAAGTCCAACCCGGATCTGCTGATCGTGGCGAGGGGGTCGAACGGGAATATCGATACGGGGACCACGGCCGTGTCGGGCGGGAGGAGCATGATCAGGACGTTTAGCATCAAGGAGATCTCGAACGCGGCGGCGCAGTACACGACTGGCGGCGAGCTGCTGGCGTGGGGACTGAGGAACATCGTTGGCATGGGCGAGAACATTGATGGTGGAATCGTAAGTACATGGCCCCAAGGCCCAATGGCCCCCAATGCAGCAAACAACCCTGAGAGTGTATAACCCAGAGGCGAGCATCGTCCAGGGACATGCCAAACCACCACTCTGCGCTTCCACAAACTAACCGTCCTGTTCCCATCCACCCAGTGGTCCGTCGAAAACGGCCTAGACGACATGCGCCTCTCCAGCCGTGACGTGCACCAAGAGAACCCCGCCGAGCGGCTCTCCTACCACGGCGTCTCGAACTCATCCTCCAACGCGCGCAAGGGCCTCAACTTCGGCTACCCCTCCTGCCACGCCGCATGGGACACTCAGGTCCTCGGCGTCTCGGGCGTGTCCGTCGGCCAGTTCGTGAACCCAGACGGCGTCCCCAAGGCCACTGACTGCGCGTCCCGCGCCTCGGCCTCGGTGCACTTCCCGTCGCACACGGCGCCCCTCGACGTCAAGTTCAACAAGAACGGCACGCGGGCATACATCGCTTTCCACGGGTCGTGGAACAAGCAGCCCGCGGACGGGTTTAGAGTTATGGCGGTCGATTTCAAGAACGGGCAGCCCGTGGCGGCGGCCAGCTCGAGGACCGCGAGCATCCCGGTCATGGAGAATACGAATATTGGGAGCTGTCCTAATGCGTGCTTTAGGCCGGTGGGGCTGGCGTTTGATAGCAAGGGGAGGTTGTACGTGTCGAGCGATACGTCGAATGAGATTTATGTTATTTATGGTGCCGAGTAGGAGGAGGTTGTAGGTCAGTACATAGCAGGTAGTAGGGAGACAGGTACTGGTACTGAGGGGTTATGGTATGATGAGTTTTTTTTAGCAGGGGCGGTAGCTTTCCCAGAGCAACGACGGTGTTAATAGTAGTAAACACAGAGGTATCTAGGTCCATTATGGCATACGCCTATATAGCCCCAAGCTTGCAGTCCCGAAGTCGTACTGTACGCGGCCGGATCAGGGGGGAAAGTGGCTCATCGGCAGTGTGTGCGGGATGGAGCGGGCCAAGGTGCTGGCCTGATTTTCCCGTGACGAGAGAGGGTGGGTGGCCGGCCAAGCTTTGTAGGCTCGACTTCGAGTGCCTGATTAGTAGCCCTGTCACGCGTGCAGGCACGTGATGATAGTGAGCGTGGGACCACGCTTAGTCACGCTCGTTTTACCAGTCTCCTTTGTAATTAAATAGGTAGAGGTGCGCCCTTCCAGAAGGAGCGCACCTAGCTAACACACAACGCTCTCTCTTTTCTTTTGTACGTGGCTATTCTACGCGTCACAAGCCCACTTTATAAAGCTAAGAGATTGCTACACAGTTTACAGTCGAACAAATGGCATAGAGAAAGAGGGATGAGTAGTATGAGTTGTAGAAGAGATATAAAAGTATAAGTTAGAAAGAAAAGATGAAATTCACCTGCATAAGTACATGGAAAACCTGAGCGCCTGCTGACCATGCCCAGTTGCTTTTAGTCGTACAAACTCCGAACTGTCCTCCGTCGACGCTGTCGCCGCTGTCGCCGCTTCACCCTCCTGGCGACAGGAGCCGGAGTGTTCACGCGCAGCACCCTCATCCAAGGAGGGAAGCTTGCGAAGATCTCCGGGAGGTCGACTGGCTCCTCTCCTCCTCCCCCTCCGTCATCAGTAATGGCCGTAGCGACCTGTACATTGACAGCGGCAGCATTGCTGCCGTTGTTGTTGTGGTTGTTGTTCCCAGCTGTAGTAGGGGTAGCCGCAGGAGCAGCAGCAGTAGCAGTAGTAGTCTCATCATTAGGCCCGAAAGCGAGACCGGCTCAAGGTCACTTCGTCGACCTTGAGCCCAGTTTGCGCCTGAGGGTTGGACTGGCCGCCGCAGTCCGCCTGGTTGAAGCCGGCCGCCAGGTCCGGCGGCGTGCACTTCTTGTCGGTGCCGTACTGGCACCTGGGGTCCTGAATGTCCCAGAGCTCGGCCTCGGCTCCCGGGGAGCCCGGGGCGGAGGTGACGCAGTTGGAGTAGAAGTTCATGCTGTTCGCCGCCGACAGGGGCAGCTTGCCGCCGGGAACGAGGTCGGCGCAGGCCGACCAGTCGGCGTCCTCCCACGTCATGTCGACGCCGCCGCCGTAGTCCTGGCCCGACAGCTGGCGCCACGCGTCGAGCGAGATGTCGTGCGCGGCCTTGACGCCGCCCGCGTCCTGGGACTGGTCGACCTTGAGGACGTGGAGGGATTTTCCGGAGGGTCCCGTGAGCTTGACGCACAGCTTGGCACAGTCGACGGCGCCCGGCCAGTAGGCGACGCGGTTGGCGTTGATCTTGCAGCCCAGGACGCCGATCGAGGAGGAGTACATGTCGTGCGGGGTCACGCTGGCGGTGCCGCCGGCCATGACAAGGGAGGGGACGAGGAGGAGGAGGGTGGAGAGGAGGGTGTTGGAGGTGGACATTGTTGCCGCTGTTGGTGGAGGAGTCTCCCTAGGTGTGGGTGTGGTTGCTGTGATGGTCTGGGGCTTCTCCGATGGAGGAGAAGAGGCAGGTATAGAGGAAAAAGCAGTTGGAGCCTTTCTCAGGTCTGTAGGGGGACTGTGAGTGTCTGTTGCTGAGCTGAAGAGAGGAGAGAGGATGAGAGTAATCGTCAAATCCTGGGTTCCGTCGGGGGCATTTTATCCTCGGACTCAGAGCCATTCACTGCCCTATGTTCGTAAGGGGGCGGCCAGAGTAGGTATCGACTCGACTGTATGATGTGGAATATCCCCATCTCCCCATCGCCCCAATGGCACGGGACATCCCGCGGCCCCAAAAGCAGACCGGCCGAGTACCTCTCCAACCCATGTGTGTCCGGCGCAGGTTTGAGGTTCGTTGCTGGCAGCAAAGTGCCACATGTGCAGTTGAAGTAGGTCGGAACCTTTTCGTCTCGTCTGATTTTTTCGACTCATCTTTTGAGATGACGGGGAGACTAACCCCGGTCCCCGCGCCTCCCGCCGCGACCCCGATCCCCCGACCTCTTGAGTCGACCGATTCTCGGCCACCTAACCCGGCCCCGGATCCCCCGGCTAGACTGAGTGAGCCAATAAGGAGATCTTCCGTCGGCTGCGCGTCGCATTTCAAAACGTGGCTTAAAATTCCGTGCCGTTCAAAAAGTTCGTTCGTTTTCTACCCCGGATAATCGGATGAGGGAATTGTAAGCTGTGAGCTGGGGCTATGCCTTCGTTTTCAGGCCACCCCGTGCCAGCCCATTGGAAGGACCGCCTTCATGACTGCTCGAAAGAGACACAACTTCTTTCGTCAAGTTCGAAAATAGGCGATAAGATAACAAACGGCGCATCTGTTTGAGATTGTTACAAAACGGCGTGATGGAGGCCATCCGTCTAGATTGGTATGTTTGTGGCGGGCGTGGTCGAGGTCATCAGCCAAAGAGCAATTGGTGGGGAAAGTCCAACAACCATCTGGGGACTTCGGCAGGCGAAAAGTCCTACGATGTGCAAAGGCGTGACTAACACCTGCCACGTAGAAAGCTACCCAGGCACTCGAACAATGCGATTCCAAAAGCATGAAATCTTCATCGATCGCATCGATCATCAGTGTCCTTTCCGATCATCAATTTCAGGGTGTACGAGCGGCACTGAACACGGGAAGTGGAACCTGGCCCCCAAAAATCCGGCCGTCCCCGGTTCCTCCGGCCCCAAAACCACCTGAAATCCACGCGAGGTCCCGGGCCTGTCTCGCTCGTCCATTTACGGGCGACATAATTGACTCATTGTGGTGAGGGAGGCACCATGGCGCGACTTATTCGTAAAACCACGATGGGAAAATAAGCCCACACATGCCACATAGATGCTTCTGACTAACTGACTGACAACCAAGGTACCTAGGCTGATAAGGTGCCTTAGACCATCCCGTTTTCGAGCGAGGTGTGTTCCGTTCCTGGAATCCATTGCGTCCTTTCCGAGTCGCAGTCATATCAAACGGTTTCCAGAAAGAGCCTAGATCAGTCAGTCATCACCAACCCTGTGGAATGCCATATTGAACCTAGTCTGGCGTCTGACATGTGCAAGCGGTCCGCTCTTGGGGACAATCACGGCGTTAAATGGGCGAAAGGAGTAAAACTGCGCGAAATCGGTGGATGAGGCTTTCTTTCTCGCTTTCCTGCGCCCCTCATATGGGCATGCAGGTAGGTTCATTCGGTCGGCTCGACATGATACAGTCGGTCTGCGATCCGAGGTGGAAATGACCTGATGAAAGCCTCGCGTGCAACGTCGACTGTCCAACGATCAGACATCCATCCCCAGAGCCCTCCTATCCGGTCTTCTGCTTGGGCGCCAGCAACGGCCGCAGGACCATCTTCTCATCGCGCCTCCAAATTAGCACCAGTGCCGCTCCCGCCGGTCCCGTGAGCAGGGTCAGGACGGAAGCCAGGTTGGGAGCATCAGTGACCGCGGAGAACAGCTGCGACCCCAGAAGCAGCAGCGAACCCTCTGCAAAGTAGAAGTCCCACTGTAGAAGCGACAGCGCCCCGTGCGCCAGCGACGGCGTCTGGGGGATCTCGGCCGCGAACGGGTTGCCTGGAACGAACGCGGCTTTCCAGTCCAGGTCGCCCACACCCACCTCCCCAGCCCAAGAGGGGCGCAGCTTCGCGAAGACAATGAGGGAGAGCGTGAGCGAGTGCGTGATGCCCGTGACGCCGACAGACCAGATGTAGACCCAGCGCAGACGACGGGCGTGCGCCGCGGCCTTGTTCTTGTCTTCTTCCGCCTTCATGCGCACCTCGGCTCCCACGAGACGGGACGCGCGCACGAGGACGAACTGAATGATGCCGACCCAGAGAGGGAAAGCCTGCCAGGCCGCGATGAAAATCTGCTGCTGGTCGATGGTGACGAACCTCGGCGACGGGAGGCCCATCAGGACGCTCGGCAGGATGTAGCCCAGGATCAGCGAGTGCGGCATCACCGCCAGCTCGACGTCGTCGATGGCCAGCCCCGCCGCCATCATCGCGGGGTCGGTCCGGCCGACGGCCCAGCCTGCGATGGGCGACGTCCACAGGTACAGCGCCGCCCAGAGCGGGACGATGATGCCGAATGGGATGTTCTGGAGGGTCAACCCGATGATGGTGGTGCTTTTATGTCCCGCCCGTTGAGCGTCAGCCAAACATTCATCATTCCACGCCCCGAAAACAACCGCACGCACTTGCACTGAGCAATCAAGGCCGGCCTGCCTGTAAAAACTGGCACGGAGAGGGCAAGCGACAAACAAACAGGGGAAAAAAGCTTACAACGACAAGACCCTCCACCGATTCGCAGCCCTCATCCCCTCAATCATCAAAAACGCATAGACCGCAACGATCTGCCCCGCGCCCCAGAAGGCGAACAGCGACGCGGCGGGCAGCTGCCCGTCGAGGACCAGCCAGAAGAAGCGCACCAGCACGCTCAGCTGCCTGTCGATGGGAGCGAAACCCGTATACAGCAGACGGAGCTCGCCGTCGACGGCGCCCTTGCGCGCGAGCAGCGTCGGGTACGTCTTGTCATAGGCGTCGATCTTGTCGAACGTGCCGTTCCTGATCTGCAGGCCGACAATGCAGTAGCCCGCCACGGCCGCGAAGGCGAGGAAGGCGAATGGCGCGAGTTTCGGGATTGGCGCCATTGTTTTTGTTGTGTGGCGGCAGGCGGCGTCTAAGTGAACAGGCTGAATATTTCTCCTCTGTTGTTGGGGTTGTTAGTTGCAATTTCTCTCTCTCTCTCTCTTTTCGGCTTGTCCCAGGGAGAAAGAGGATCCGACGCAGAACGATTGGATAGGTGGACAACCGCGCAATTGAAGAGGATATGCGGTAGCAGCTGGGCTGACAAGAACAGTGACCGAGACCGAGGTCCGACCTACATAGAAGAGCTGGGAAGAGGGGAAGTAAAGAGGAATTCGCCTGGTGACATTAATCCTCCCTTGCTTGCTCAATTCAAGGCTGCCTGCCCCGTCCAGTCGCCTTGAACCCGCCTCTCACATTTCGGCCCTTGGCGCATCCCCCCCTCTCTGCGCCCTCTAAACCCGTGCAATTCACGGCCCCCAAGGTCCCCCACTGAGAGCTCCCCACCATCCACTGAACGCAGCGCGTCGCGAAGCCCCCGGAGCCCTCGCATTGAATTGAAGGGACCAGGCAGTCGTGTCACCGTCATCAGTGAGCTGAAACTGTCACGCGTTCCGGAGACCCGGCCAAAGTAGAATCCCCGTGTCGGAGTTTTCCTTTTTCTCTTCCTGGCAATGTACTTTGTCACCCCTGAAGCAATTGAGCGTGAGGCGTACCGCATCGCCCAATCCGCAGCTTAAAATCCACAATCGCACTCTCGACTGTCGTGGCGCAGCCATTCTCCCCCGAGATCCTATATCATCAACCCCACATATCCGAAGAGGCCTGGCTTCCGGCCCAGGAGAACGGCATCCCGGACCTGATCCCCCTTACTCTAGCTGTGTATTCGCCGGTTCGAACTCCACATGCATCCCGGCGACGCCCAGGTAAGTTGACCCTCCTTCGGCGTGGCGAACTAAAAGCGCATTCAAGGGAGACAGTCGCTTGATTCTCACAAGAGCAGTAACTGCATGGGTGGAATTCATTGCTACCTACAGATGCCTAGAGGTAGATAGGTACCTAAGGAAGGTGAAAAGCAGGAGCGAAAGTTCAGCGTTCTCTATTCTCAACGTCGTGTCCCGTCTCCGTCCGCGATTTCTCTGTTTGGTTGGAAGAAAAAGAAGGGCATCGTCATTCCCACGCCGTCACCACTTCTTCCCCTTCTTCTGCTTCTTTGATGCGACAAAACTCGGCCAAGAAAGTTCCTCGGGAGGGGCAGGGACCACCTGCGCGATAGGCCACGAGTCCCCGTAGCCATCAGACGCCATAGGCCCGGGTTCAGTCTCTTCCGAGCGGTCATCTTCGTCGCTCTTCTGATCGCTGCCGTCGTCGCTCTTCTGATCGCTGCCGTTGTCGCTCTTCTGATCGCTGCCGTCGTCGCTCCCTGATGCTGCCACTGTGTGCAAACGAAGCAATACGTCAGCATGATGAAGTGGCATTACTAGTCGACAAACGTTGACGTCGTCGGGGCCGGCCATACCTGAGCCGAGGTGCATCGCAGCGCGGTGCTTCTCGAGGCTTCTGAGATCAGAAAGTGCAGACTCGAGTGCTTGGCGCAGCTCTCGGCTGTGGAGTCGCTCGGCCACCGTCTCGTCGTCGTCCGCCGCCAGCTTCGCGATCTGGTCGTCCGTGAGGTCGTAAACCATCTCCGGCGTGAGGAGGGACGGCAGCTGCCTGAGCAGTTGGTACTCGACGGCGTACTGGCTGAAGGCGTCGATGAATGTTTTCAGGGCGACCTGTGCGGTTCGACCCAGTCAGGAAATCCCGGGCTTACGCCAGCGTAGAAAGGGGATCTTTGCGAAACATGGGGCGAGCTGTGACTGACCTTGTAATACGCTTCTGAGTAGTCTACGAGCCTATTACAAGCTTCCTTCATCATATCCGGCTCCGTGATTCGCATCTTCGCTAAGGCGTTGTTGATCTTGACCTTCAGCTGAGAGGCTGAGGCCGCCGATGGGCTCCAAGTCCCGTCGTAGAGAGTCCCATCAAACATCTTCGTAATTTCATCCACCTCCTTCATTCGCCGCCGCTGCTCTGCCTTTTGGACCATGTCAGTGAGGTAGTGGTTGTAGGTGATCGGGTGTCCGGTCTCGTGCGGGGCAAGCAGCTCGTCCAGCTTCGCATCGACCATGTTCTTCAACTTTTCGATCCCATCGACGACGATCTCGTATACGCCGGCCTCCGTTCGATCAAGGGCCACGTGGTGCAGGATCTCCGAAGCTGTCAGCGTGACTTTCTGCACGACGTCGTCCTTGACGTCCTGCGTGACGGCTCGCCAGTTCCGGCACTGCTCAGCAAAAAGTTCTCCGATCAGGAGCGGGTTGTATGTGCCCGGAAGCTCGCGGCCCCGGCTTCGCTTGATTAGAGTGCCAACTCTGTCAAGATAGTCATCCCTCGAAAGGGCATTGTCCACATTCGGCTTTTCGTCCTCCCAGATGACATGCGCCTTGCCTTTCGTGCGCATCTTCTCCTCGAAATTCTCCAAGCAGTTCTGGACCACAGCACGGAGACGGCGAAAGTAGCCAATGTCCGTCATGGTGTCGCCGAAGAACCCGTCGTTGTAGTTGCCCTCCACTGCGGCGCGCATCAAGATGGAGAACTTCTGGCTGACTGCGAGGAGATAGCGGCGCTGCTCGGAGCTAGTTCCACGGGAATCGCCGAGCTTGGCCAAGGTCTCCTCGCAGCTCCCGATGCGGTCTCGGACATCTTGGATCATGGCTGGCAGGTAACGGAGGATCTGATTTCTGAGGAGGATGCTCAGCCGTTTCCGCAACGCCTTGACTCCCAAGTGGGAGGCGTCGATGCTCGACCAGGGAGCTTTCTTGAAAAACCCACTCTCGTCTTTCTCTCGCTCTGTGGGTGTCATCTCCTTGGCATCGAAATCCGGATTCTTGAGGACGTGCCAACCGAGCTTAAGAACAACATCCTCGTTCCGAGCGAGCTGTAGATAGCTCTTCTCCGAATCAGAACCAGGCTTCAGCAAGTCCGGCTTGGTGATTAACCCGAGGGTGCGGAGCCCCTTCGGATCGATTTCTTGGGCGCGGGCCGTGATCTCCTGGTTGTTGAACGGCACACCTGCAGAGACGACGGCCAGAATGATGCTGCGCGGCCTGCGCATTGCCTTCATCACCATATCCTTCACGGTTTCGGCACCTTCCATGGACTGGTCGATGCTCCCAGCCCTGTACAGGCCAGGCAGGTCCACCATGGTGAGATGGGCCTGATCTGGACCAGCGATCTCAACCCGGAGAACATCAGTGCTGAAGCGCTTCGACTCAGAAAGGCCCATCTCGTTTTTGGCCAACTCAATGACACGGCCGATCGCATTGGCATCTGCCATAGGGGTCTTGTCGCCGAAACGACGGAGCTTGTCGGCCTCGTCGGCTGACCTCTCTGGGCCTGGTGTGATGGAGACGTTGAAGCCAACGACCGGATCGCGGCGCAGCACGAGCTCGGTCACGAACCGAGTGCAGAGCCCATCCTTGGTGGGAAACGGGATCCCGGAGATGGCCTCGAGGACCGAGCTCTTGCCGGCAGATTGATCACCACAGACGATGATCTCGGGAAGGTCGATGACTTTGTCGATGCCATGGGAGCGGAGGTTGTCGATGATATCGAACAGGTCTCGCTGCTCCTTTGACTGCAACTCGTCCATCGCGGAGGAGTTGGCCGACAGGGCACAAGATGGAAGGGGCAAGAGACAATCGTGATTGTGTTAGAGGAAGTTTGTTGAGAAGGAGGTCGAGCCAGCAGTTGCAGCTGAGACGTGATGGAGCGAGGGAAGCGGAACGGCAGACCGAAAACCTCGAGAATAGGGATTGCTGCGGCAAACCACAGCGAATAGAAGAAGAAGGAGGTGTGGTAGAGGGAGAGACCTTTTGACAAAGAATTCAGGCTCGAAGAGAAAAGGTTGGGCAGAAAGCGAGAGGGCAAACAGAATTCTCTGAGGCTGCAATGGAGGGCCTCCTGCAGCACCAACGCACAGTGAATGATTCTTCCGATTGGTGATTCGGGAGCCATTCGGATAGAGGCCAGACGGTTACATGCATTGATTTCGACGTTTGTTTGCCTTCCAGGTTCTTATACGGGAGCGCGCTTTTTTTTGGGAAGGAGCGACGGAAGGCGCGTCACCACCTGGTAGGTACCTGAGGTACCAGACGCGATGACCCGCGTTCCTTGCTCAATAGCGCAGTCAGAAGCCGACCATTATCGCTGGGAATAACATGACAGACGAGCGAAAGCGGACCGCGTTCCTCGACATGTATTCCTTGAAGTCTATCCTATCCCGGGTGTTAGACCGGCATCACAACGACATAAGCCATCACATATTGGGTATCTAAGAGTCTGACAGCATGCCGCAGTCTGTTCTGGAAACACGTCGGGAATCGGCTCAGAGTGCTGTAGGAACAAGATGGAGGAGTATCGAATGAATGAACGATATATGCGACCGGGTCGAACTCTAGCTGAGATGATGTGCCCAGCAAAGGAGAATCATATTGCTCCCAGCCCTCCGCACGAATTCACCATCCGCTTTCGGTCTCCCGCCACGTATGAACGTCCAACAATCTAGTGCCTACGCTTTACTTTTAGCCTCCCATGCGATGCGATGGCTGCTCTTCCAAGCTGGTATGCCCTGTCACCACGGCCGGCGCCCAGTGGAGTCAAGATCGACCCGGCCTTGCCAGCTAGACGAGGCTACCTACATTTGATGACCGAGCAGTCTGTATCTGCTGGGGCTCGGCGTCCACAGGCGGTTCTCCTCCCTTTGTTTACTTTGGGCGAATGATTGCCTAGAACACACCTCTGGCGGTGCCGTAATAGTGGTAGGACACTCACCACCTCATACATGATCAAGATCGCAAAGTTGGCGGTCCCGCACTGTCCAAGCTAGTGAAGAGCTTGGAAATTGACCGGATTTGCCTTGAATGGCGAAACCTGGCGTAGGTGATGGCGTGGGATACCGCGACAGGACTACTCCTGACCAAGTCCGGCCAGTCATTAGAAGAGAATTCGTTAAGGATAAGTGGCAGTTGAGGATCTCGTTGCGACTATCGTCGAAACAAAAAGGCGTCAATATAGCAATCACCTCCCTCGCGACATCTTCATCTTCGTTAGCGGCCAAGTAGAGCTTCAACTGTTCCCAGGCCCGTTCATCATGCAACTGGCTTGGAACTCAGCTGCTCCTAAGACTATTCCTCGATCCCGATGTCCTCGCTCGAGTTCTTCCTACGTCTTGGGGGATAGCCAGTCGCTAGACTGAGCTGTTCTTCTTCCCGCACTCCAACGAACAATGTGCAAAGCTGCAAGAGGGGAGGGGGGGGGATGCATCAGGGCATCGACTGCTCGCAGACCTCTCCTCAGCTTCCCTCCCCCGGAGGTCCTTGGATTAAGCATCAAGAATGGCGACCATATGACAAGCGAGCCGAGCGATGGCACAGAACGGTGAATATTGCTGATTTTCTCTCGTGCTGACAGAATCCATCTGCAGTGGGAGATGGGCACAAGCTGCCGTGCGACTGCCACTCGCACTTGGCACATGCGCAAGAGTGAATACCGACGATGTCACAGCGTGGATTCCTATTCCACTTCGTTTCTCGGTGGCAGCGTGTGATCTTATTTAAGTCGACATGGCGCAAACGAAATGCGTTGGGCCGCGGCACCGGGATATCGCGAGGGAGAATCGTAGGTAAGACGGGGAGGCGTACCGGGCAGGTGAACTTAACGATCGTCTGCTCCGTTGCTCTCGTTCACTGAACAGAGGCGTTGGCCCGGGACAGCGGGAAGAAGATTAGGCAGTCATATCTGTAAACGAACTACCGCAAGGGGATTTTCGGGACGATTCGAAGCCGCCAGTGACCAAAATCCTCTATCATCAAAAAACCTCTGTGATAAAAACCGTCCCGCTCAGGCATCCTTGGCTACCTCCTTGCGTACGGAGTAGAATTGAACTTCAGACAAAAAAAAATAAAAAATTCCTACCAACCAACTTACAACGTCAGATGTAAGTGAACTGTTCTTCCGTAAGACATTCGGACAGATTCTTCGGTGAGGCAGCTGACGCGCCTCCGCCGCGAGCGGGCGCGGACGCCGGCGGCCGCACATGACGCACACACAGCAAAATCGCCGTCACCAACCGGAAGCATTCGCCAGATTCCGCCTTTGGGACGGAAGTCGGCGGCGATCCCGGAAGTTGTAGCAGTTTCCATCCCTTCGCTCGTTCAGGTTGATGGATGCACGGACAGACGGAGCGGGGAGAGACCCCGACTCCGAATAGCAAGCTCTCCCATCCCTTAGGCTTTCGGGGTACTAAATTGAGTGTTCCTGTCTGCCTGCATGCATGCTCGCCCGCCTACCCGCCCCCGCACGCGCATTCCTTCCCGCACCGCAGTCAGCGCACGCCCTGTTCACGATCTGATCATCACTCATCTTTCACCAGTCAACCGTAGGCCCACCATCATTCGCCCTTGAAATACAGCGTCGAGCACACGCATCCGCGAAGCGAAAAGAAAAGTACGGAGACAGATACCGACCGACAGACAAGAGGATCCCACAGCACAGCAACAAACAAACTCGCTGATTTTCGAAGGGGGAAAGAACAAAATGAAGGTCATCGTGACGGGCTGCACCGGCCTAGTCGGCTCGGCCCTCCTCCGCGAGTGCGTCGCGAACCCGCGCATCACGCACATCTACGCCCTTACGCGCAGGCCGCTGCCGACCACGGACGCCGCCGCCGCCGCCGTCGCGTCTAGCCCGAAGGTGACGGTTGTGCTGCACGACGACTTCGCGTCGTACCCGCCAGAGCTGGTCGCGAAGCTTGAGGAGGCAGAGGGGTTGTTTTGGTGAGTGCACACTGCCTAGCATTTCATGTTTCAATTTTTTTTTTTTTCCTTCTTACCACATTCGAGTACTCAGCTCAGTGGGGTTTGTGTTGTCGCGCAAGTGAGTCAATTTGCCATTTTGCCCCTTCTTGTATGCCTCGCGATATTTCACTTGGTGTTTGGTCTCTTGTTTGGCGTTCAGCTACGGCATTCTCTCCTATGTCTCGGACCCTTTTGTGTGTGTAGCGTACTTTATTTTCGATATTCGGCTACGAACTTCTTCAACCCCTCTAGCCCTGTTAGCGCGACGCGGCGAGGCGTGCGTTGCCGTTCTCATCACGCTGAATCCTGAATCCTGACTCGGGTTCCCACCGAGCTGCACGAGCGGCTGAATGCGACCCATGCTGCCAGCGCTGGTGAACCAAGGGGAAGAAAGGATGACGTGATATTTTAATCTCGTCGCTCATGTCGACTTCCTTCTCTTTTTTTGCCTGAAGTCTTTCGGCCAATGGTCCAGATGCTTGGCTTGCATGTGGAATAAAGGGATGAGACAAAGGCTGAAGATACTGCAATACCTACTGTACCTCTCTGGGATTCGGATCGGAGCTGACATTATTTGAGCGGTGTGCTGGGAAATGATGCGATGGATAGGGCGATTGGTGGCAGGGTGTCCAAGTTCGCGGGCGACGTGACGAAGGCTCGTTTGGCAAATGTCGACTACCCCCTCGCGGCGACGAAGGCGTTCCTCGATGCTGGACTGGGGAAAGTTGGCGAGGGGGGCAAGAAGACGTTCCGGATGGTGTTCTGTAGCGGGAAGTACACCGAATGGGACCAGGATAAAAAGCTTTCGTTCATGGCGGACTCGCGGAAACAGAAGGTGAGTGAGACGTCCTGCCCTACCTAGGGTACTTCCGTGTGTTGGAGGGGGATCCTCCATCCGTCTGCCTCTGCGGAGCGACCAACCTGCGCCGCGCCCCTCATCGCTTTCTCCTCGCTGACCATCACTCAATCATCAATCGCGGAAACCACCTTTAGGGCCTCATCGAAAAGGGACTCTCTGAAATCGCGGATTCTCGCGAGGGCAAAGCGGACCCGGAATTCGATGTTTGGTTTGTCAGGCCTGGTGACATTACGCCGCCAGGGGCCTTTATCGGGCGCCGGTTGGTGGCCAGGATTTCGGACGGGATCGACGTAGACCGCCTTGCCTCGGCCATGGCCAAGATCCTGTTGGATGGTAGTGAAACGAGGATCCTGGAGGGGACTAATCTTTACAAATTTGCGCCCTGAGATCGAAGACGACGCCGGAAAGAAGTTTAGTCGGTCTGCTGTTGGTGGAATGAGCAGAGGGAGAAGAGAGGAAGAACGGAGCACGTGTAGTCTAAGTATATCCTATCGTTGTTTTCCCAATGTTATACCTGTCTGATTGGTCGGAAGGAACTATTCCCGTGTCTTGTCACCGTATCGATCCCTTGGCTCGGAAGCCATCCTGATGGCTTCCCGCTTGGTCTTGGCTGGGCTGAATGAGTGATCCCCCTTCCCCGCCACTGTTGGCTTATTTCTGCTACAGCAGTGCCCGTTCCACAGGCCCTGCCCGGTATTTAACACGGACTACAATTACGAGCGCGCCGCACAACTGCCTTTGACCGACCTGTTCTGGGAGCCTTTAGTGATGCTGAGGCGGCGCAGCTTCTGCACCGGAACCTGTCTGCTCGGAATTTTGGCCTTTCCAGAAGGACGAAAGGACGAATCCGTTGTCTCAGGCCTAGAGTTAGGAGAGGAGGTGCGATTAGAGGCGGTCAGGTGATCTTGCTCTAGGTGGTCATCCCTGCAGTAGCACTAATCCATTGTGACAATCGCCCGAGCGGGCAGCCACTGCACCATTTTCTCGTGTCCTTCCCCGAGTTGCTCAAATATTGACAAAAAGCAAAAGAAGTGGCGTCTCAGTGGAGCGATTAGTGTAAATGTGTGCCTGTCACCGCTGTCTTCCCATGCTTCGACGCTAGCGGGTTCCCAAAGCCAAGTTCTGCGGCTGAGATCCCTCCCTGCGACAAGACAAGCCCGGCCCAGGGCCTGGACCGTAAGTGTGGGAATATCAGCGATCGTCATCTGCGGCCACTCTTATTTCTCTCCCCTTGTCCGGAGGGAATTCTCCTCGCTTGGCCAACCGAACCAATAGGCGGCGTTCATTTGAAAGCGGTTGTTTGAGTGGACTCGATTGACTGACTGGACCCGTCGTTGGATTTGAAGCAGCAAAAAGGAGCAATCGATAGACGGACGAGCCACATCGAACTCAAAGACTCGGCATTGCGGGTGCCTGATATTTTGCAGCATGGGATTTGTGCGATTCTAGGGATACGAGCTTCACCCATGACTTTCACGATCCGAGAAGATGGGTCGCTCTCGGTCGCAATGCACGAGGGTTACAGAGGGCCAAGTGGCCAAGCCAAACTCACCCAGCGAGCACCTTATCTGGCAACAAATTATTTCCTCATTGCGTCGCATGCATCGGGGCATCGTACGCGCCAAGCCTATTACAGAGACCCCCTGCTTTCTTCCATATTCGGGGGAGGGGGGACAAGAACACCTTTCGGATATGGAATAGCACGTTCCTTCTAATGATTCTTTTTGCTTTAGTATCCCCTCTGGTCCCGCCGCTCACAGGAGACAGACGCCAGTGCCACCATTGACATGCAACCCAGGCAATTAAGCAGTGGACAAAAACATAGGCCGGTCCACTAACAGAAGATCAGATATTTGGTGAGTGGAAGGCCGCAAAAATAAGCGGCCAGTCTGACACTCTGTTCTCAGACCGGCCTATTTTTTTTTTTTTTCACTACCACTTGTCATCATCATCATCATCACAGCCAGTCTCACGTGGGGGATCGTCAACAAGAGAGGAGGGTACCTCCGACAAATGCGTGCACGGAGATGCTGACTGGCTCCCCTCCCCACGTTAGGGGCAAATTGGACCAAACCACTTCCCACACCCACACCATGGAACCATCAGACCAGCCCTGCACAAAGCTCGAAGACAATGGTTTGTCCTGCCTTGTTTGTGTGCCGCAGCCACGATGTTCGTTAGAAGTGATGGGCCATGATTTCCACCCTGCGGCTGGAGCGCCATCGCGCATCCTCCCAGCCCAACCCATCCAGGGCAGGCAGCCAGCCAGCCCAGCCCGCCCGCCGCAGAGAAACGAAAATTATTGGGGGTCTCCCATCTCTTTCGGGATGGACACCCCTCGCACTCATTTAGAGGGATTTCCCCCCTCCTCCTCGAGCTTTCGTCTAGCAGGTCTAGACCAGGCGGGTCGTACGCGGGTTGTGCCGCTCCTTCTCCTTCTTCTTCTTCTTCTTCTCTCTTTCGTCACTCGGGTTTCTCTCTTCCTCCT
The DNA here is from genome assembly GCA_003049485.1 of Ophioceras dolichostomum. Classification (NCBI taxonomy): domain Eukaryota; kingdom Fungi; phylum Ascomycota; class Sordariomycetes; order Magnaporthales; family Ophioceraceae; genus Ophioceras; species Ophioceras dolichostomum. Next base: position 135,160 of record PYST01000052.1, read on the forward strand.
CATTGTTGCATTCATTGTCTCGCGAAAGTTGTCCGGTCCCTAGTTTCTGTTCTTCTGGTATTCCTTTGTCTTCGTTGTTACGTACTTCGCGAGAGAAAACCACACGTCCCCAACGTCTGTTCGTGGCCTGCTTTGCCTTCTGAAAGCATCATTTCCTTTGGGCGCTTGTCACTTGTCACTTTGTCGGGATTTCCCCCTTTTTGCCTGCCGAAGCTGCAACGTGCCCAGCCCGCATGGATCGAGAGGGTGGGTGAACACTGAAGAGTGAACACGAACACCACTGCGTCGAAAAAAGGCTCGGCTCAGACAGTTGATTCGATTGTTGATGCCGTTTGGGGTGATAATTTCCCACATTGCCTACCACTTTGCAAACGTTCAGCTTCCCCTCGTTTTCCTCCGTACTTTTTGTCACTCCTCGAGGAAACCACATACATACCTGCCTACTTCCTATCTTCGCGTTTTAATTGTTTCTCCTGCATGCCGTCTTTTCTTCCTCACTCTCTCCCTCTACTTGGTGTGGCTCCGGGTGTGTCTTCGCCCATACTCGGTAGCAGTGTCAGCACTAGCAGCAATGGCGAATCACAAGCCCGCTACCAGCGTTATACGGGAGTTGGTATCTGGCGTTCTGCGCATGGCCAGCCCTCATAACACCGCGAGGCTCCTGGGATGGAGACCACTCGCGCTCGGGGTCCTCTTGGTCTTCTGCTGGCTGTTGGCGACCACAACATTCAGCGCTGATGATTTCTACCGGGCCGTATCAGCACCTGTCCACCACCCCGCATCGAGACCACCACATCGTCGACCCCCTGCCGGCGGTGGCGGCGGCGGAACTGGAACGGAGACCCCCGTGGTCCAGGACGGATGGAGCCTGGCAAACGGGGGCAAGAACAAGGGCGGCGGCGACAACCACCACACATCGTCAAAGCATGTACCCCCTCCTCCTACCGACTCGAGTAGCTTCGAGTACTCCATCAAGCCGATGGCGTACATCTTTCCACAATTTCACGCATTCAAAGAGAACGACGAGTTTTGGGGCGAGAACTTTACGGAGTGGACGTTTGTCAAAAAAGTAGAGAAAAATGGATGGGGCGTTGAGGTGCTGAAGCCAGCACCTGAAGTTGGATATTACAACCTGCTAGGTGAGTGTACCTCCTCGCCACTACATCTATCTCCTTTAGTCGTGGAACCCATGTCCAATCGCCGGACTACCTACCTAGTTAAACCTACTCGCGCAGGACTAGGCTCCACTGACACACACCCCACCTCATTGCCCCACGGATCCTCATCACAGACTTCGATGTTCGAGCGCGACAAGGCCGCTGGCTCAAGGAGATCGGCGTCTACGGAGTGTGTTACCATCACTACTGGTTCGGCAGGCCCGTGATGGACAAGGTGCTGGCGGCGCAGCTGGAGGACAACGAGCCGAACGTCCCCTTCATGCTCAGCTGGGCGAACGAGCCGTGGACGAGACGGTGGGACGGCCAGGCCGGTGACCCCGGACAGATGCTCTTGGCGCAGGATTACGGCGGCATCAAGGCGTGGCGCGAGCACTTCGACTGGCTCCTCCCATACTTCAAGCATCCGCGGCACGTCCGCAGCGCCGACGGGCGGAGGGTGCAGTTCGCTATATACAACCTGCCCAACGTTGGCGACGTGCTCCCCCGCATGTTCGCGGCGTGGCGCACCTGGGCCGTCGAGGAAGGGCTGGGCGGCCTGGACGTCATCGAGACGCGGATCAACGGCGATCCCTGGGACAGGGGCGACAAGCCGGACGCCATAGCCGAGTTCGCGCCCCGGGCCGAGGGCAGCATCGACGGCACGCTGTGGAGCAGGCTGGATCGCTACTCGGAGGTGTACCACAGGGGCATGCACGTGGGCTGGGACAACACGCCGCGCCACCCGGACGGCGGCGCGAGCGGCGTGCCGTTCAACCACCCGGACCTGTGGAAGAACATGGCGCTCCGGCTGTTCGAGCGTGTCAAGTCGGACCCGAACCCGCACGGCGAGGACAACTACGTGTTCATCAACGCGCTCAACGAGTGGGGGGAGGGCAACGTGCTGGAGCAGTCGGTGCAGTGGGGCGACCGGTTCGGCCGGGCGCTGAAGGCGGCGCTGGACGAGTCCGAGGAGATACCCTGGGCGCACGAGCTCGTGGACGCAGGGCTAAGACTGAGCCGGGAGCTGGAGGGCCAAGAGGGGCAGGACGTCGACGTGTGCGTGCTCATCCCCGTGGGCAAGCTCAAGCCGGCCTGGGCCGAGTACCAGCACCTGCCGCAGATGCTGAGGTCGCTGCAGCTGCAGCACAACGGGCGGTGGAGGGCCATGGTGTTCCGGGCTTTTGAGGATAGCGACCCCCGCAACATCGAGCGGCAGGTGCTCGACACGCACGACCCGCGCATCCAGATCGTCAGCAAGGAGGTTCCCCCCGAGGCCCTCAAGAACGACAAGGGCAGGCCCAACCCCGGCGCCCCGTGGGTCGCCACGGACTGGGTGCTCAAGAACCTGGGGCCGATCAAGGACAAGTGCGGGCACGCCGCCTACTTCGTGGTCGCGAACCCGACGAGCATTTTCAGCCCCACGGTCTTCGACGCCGCTCGAGGGAGCAGTAATGGCGGTAGCAGGAACAGGGCCGACATTATCGGGTTGAGCTTCGTTTCGAAGGAGACGATCCAGGCGGCGGAGTACTTGATGCCGTGGGACGAACGATGCACACGCATCGCCGAGGTGAGTAGCGAGCCGAGTGACTGCTGATGCATATCAACCTCAGGAGGAAAAACAAAAGGGGAAATGGCAAACCCAAACTGACAAGTTATTTTCCGCCCACGACACAGGGAAACGCCGACTTCTGCGTGCCTAGCACGCCCGACAGCGCCATACTCGACATCGGCGCCCTCCTCATCTCGCTACCGAAATTCCTCGAGGGCGACCACGACCTGTACAACAGCACGAACCGGATGCTCGACGTGCCCGACCTCGTGTTCCGCCACGGCTGGACATGGGCCTCGGCGCCCATGGACGCGGGCAACAACGCCTCCCCGGACTACTGCGACGTCGTCCACGCGGAGACGTACCACGCCTGCCGGCGGAACGGGCGGTTCTGGCTCGACTCGCCGAGGGGGGCCGAGAAGTTCCGCCGGGGGTGTTACAGCCACGGCTCGATGCAGGGGGAGTTCAAGCTCGACACGAGCTTGTTTGACATGGAGTCGTTTTTGAAGGGGGACGCGAGGTGCATTAGGGTGAACGAGGAGACGTATGATACCATTTTATAGAGATGTTAGAACACTTGATGGAGACACGGGACATAACATAGGAGTCGGGTGTAGGGAGTCAGGGCACATCATCATCATCGGGCTAGCAAAGGCAGTTCAGGCTTGGGGGTTTTGTCCTTTCCTTTGCTCATTTATTTCCTTGTACTAAAAGATAGTTGATCACAGGGTGTCTTTCGCGCCATTTGCTTGTATATAGTGGGCTGTAGGAGGTAATGATCAATGGCGATTGATCTCTGATGAACTTCTTTCTTCAAACAGTTGGACCATTATCTACAATGTTCGCACGGGAGGTTGGATTAAGAATTTAGGTTTAAAAAAAACTCCCTGCAAGCTTGTGGACTTCTCCGGCGCGGACCAGGACCCGGTTGAATGGTAGAGATCGACGACGGGGGCCGAAACGAAGACCGTTGGCATAGACGCGGACGATGGTTCGGTATTTTTCGGTATTTGGAGCCGACCCGCGTCTTGTTCGTGATGTGGGCGGCCTTGGGGGGCGGCAAACGAAGCGCGACTGTCGAGCCGCGAGTCACAAACACGTGATAATTGAGTGCTGGAGCAGATTTACCCATCGATAGAAATTGCTAACCTGACCTGAGAATTTTGCCCACCGTGTCTGAAAATTTAAGGCTCTGGGTAACGGAGACTCGGGGTTAACGATTGATTAGAAAATGCAAAATAAAACAATGCAAGAAATCGAACTCATCACGATTGCGCAGCAGGCAGCAAGCCGTGTCGTCTGATACCTGGGTTTGATGATCGTGCAGTGAGGCCAAAAAACTGCTTACCAATTGCGTTAGAAGTGAGATCTATTTTTCGCAGGCCCCTATCAGAGTGCTCGCCCAGAAACCGCCGCCGTCTGAGCCCAGCGATACGGGCCGAGGGTGCTGAGTCAGGAGCTTACAACCCTGTCCCTCCCCAGTCTCTTGCCAACATCATCGCCACAAACCACTGCAACCATCACACGGGAGCGGGGTTCAGCGCTGGAAAAGTGTGGGCGGGAACGACCCCAATTGGGGCTTCGCTCTGGCAGCTGAGCATTCGGAGGATTCAGACCGGCCATGCTCGGAGCACTCCAGAGCACTCTTGGAGCCCCATTAGAGCCGCATTTCCGCTTTCAACACTCCACCGACAGGCAGCACCAAGGCAGGCTGGCGAGATTGGCGTTTGGGCAACGCTGGACTGGGCATGGCGTCAGACGGATGTGTCGGGGGGGCCACAGGGCTACCTTCCTGCCGTACCCTCCTTCCGGGGTTGAAAGACGCTAAATCCACCTGGAGACAGTGGAGAGGACGACGAAGAGTACAAAAAAAGTGAGAGACCCGCCCTGAAGAAGAAGCCTTCTTCATTCTCTGTATCTTTTATTTCGTGTTCTGGACTCATCTTCGAAAGACGGCCAGCGGGACTGCTTCACTTGCGATATCTCACGACAGCGGCGTTATCGAGCACACCTGTTTCTGTTGATTGACCCCTTTCGTCGGTTGTTCACTCAACCCCCGCAAATACCCAACTAATCCATCCCACACCCACCGCCCATCATGGCGGCCTCCTTCGAGGAGAGCCAGTCCGACCTGGCAATCCTGTGGAATGAGGCCCTGGACTCCTACTCGGAGAAGGCGAAGGTCGACATCCGCTCGGTGCTGCGCTCGCAGATGAGCATCAACTCCATCATGATGGACCAACAGCAGCAGCTCCAGAACTTCGGCAGCTTCCGGCACAACAAGGGCAAGGTCGACAAGCTCCGTTCGGTCATCGCCAAGAATGCAGATATCATCCAGAGCGTGGCCAAGCACGTATCCAACGCCGCCAGCAGCGCCTTCCCGCCTAGCTCGGCCATCCTGACGGCATTCACCTACGTGATGAACGCGTCCAAGCACGTCTCAGACGACTACGACATGATCGAGGGCTTCTTCGACATCATGCAGTCATTCCTGCAGCGGCTGTCGCTGCTCGAGTCCAAGCTGCCGGCGCAGAAGGCCTACCAGGGCTTCCTGATGCGCGTCTTCTCGTCTCTGCTCACCCTGTCTGGTCTTGCCCGCTCCTACTGCCTCAAGGGCCGCTTCATGAAGTGGGCCAAGGCACTCGTCGAGGGCAAGGACCCGGAGCTGCAGGGCGCCTTGGACGGCCTGCACGAGAACCTGCGCCGCCTCGAGTCCGCAACCATCATCCAGACGCTGCGGACGACCATCGAGGCCCACGAGGAGGCCAAGTCGGCCAACCAGGGCGTCAAGGCGCTGCAGGTGTCCACACGCCAGCTGCAGACGTCGCTCGACCACAACACGGCCGTGACGGAGCAGAACCTCGAGACGACGGAGCAGGTGCTGTCGGTCGCGATTGACACCAACACGGGTGTCCTCGAGCTCGTGGCGCACACGCGCGAAAGCGCCAACGTGAACCAGGACATCCTGCGTACGCTGCAGAATATCGAGAAGCGCGACAGCAACCGCGCCAAGAAGAACCTGCAGTCCGGCGCGAGCAAGCCGGCGAACCTGGGCCGGCTCAGGACCGACCTGGGCAACCAGGCCGAGGGTGGCATGCGCGCGCGGCTGGGCGACTTCGAGGTCGCGCACGACGACAAGATGTTCGACTGGCTCGGCTCCGACCCGACCCTGACGGACCTCGCGGACGGGGCCGAACCGGGCGCGTCTCTGTGGGTCTCGGGCGCAGCGGGCATGGGCAAGTCGTCGGTCGCGTACAAGATCCAGCAGGTCCTCCGGGAGCGGCTGGACGACGACGGCCCCACCACGTCCGTCGTAAGCTTCTTCTTCGACGAGGACACGGCCAACATGACCTCGGTCGTGCTCATGCTGAAGTGGGCCGCCATGTACGTGGCCGAGCGGGACGTGCGGTACTGCGAGGAGCTGGTCACGCTCTCTAGGCGCGACAGCCTGTCCATCCGCACCCCCCAGGACGCCTGGGAGAAGCTGGTCGTTGACCGCTTTGGTCCCCTGTCCAGCCGGAGGCTCGTGCTTGTGCTCGACGGCGTCGACCAGCTCCAGGAGGAGGAGCTGACTGCGCTAGTCTCGTTCGTCGAGAAGGCATCACAGGACAAGCTACGGGTCCAGGTCGTCTTCACGTCCGACCCGAAGATCGAGGCTGTCGTCAAGCCCATCGCTGCCAAGCGCATTGATCTCACCAAAGAGAAGATCGCAGCCGACCTTCGCAAGCTGGCTTGGTTCCGCTGCAGGGAGCTGCCGAGGCTTTTTAAGTTGAAGGGCAGCTTCAGGAAGGTGATGGCCCGCAAGGTTGCGAGCAAGGCAGACAGTATGTTTACCCCGACGACCCAGATGGGTTGGACCTGCGGCAATACAACATTTCCAAGCATTACCCGGTAACTAACCTCGCTTGTCGATAATTGAACAGCCCTCCTCTACGTGGAGCACACTCTACGACGGTTCAACTCACTGAAGCGCGAGGGCCTGATTCTCAAAGAGCTAGACAACATGCCAGAGAACACCACAGCTCTATACGAGACGCTCATCCAGGAGTGCAAGAAGAACCGCACACCTAACGAGATCGAGGTGCTGCGCAACCTCTTTGCGTGGCTTGCGTACGCCAAGGACGAGCTCACGCTCGGCGACGCCACAAAGTTGATCAACATCATCGCATCGGAGAACGCCATCAGCATCGAAGAGGAGCTGGACGGCCGCTCGTCTCGGCTGCTGCGCATCTCAGGCAGCCTCGACGACTCCGACCGCGAGGGCGAATCGGAGAGCGACTCGGAACTGATGGACGACAAAGCCGCTGGTGACACGACAGCCGACGAGAGCCAGGACACCGACAACCTGCTCGGCTTCCAAGAGCGCTCTCTTCGTGCCTACTTCCGCGCCGCCATCGACAACGACTCCGATATCGAGGGCGTCGGCGGCCTGCGGTGCGCGCCTTCAGAGGCGCAGGCCATTATCTTTAAGATGGTGAGCGCCATCATGACCATGCCCGAGGACGACCGGCCCTGGACGCTGGAGCGGTACGCTTCCGAGCACTGGATGACGCACCTGCTCGCCATCGACGTCGACCAGTCCGACGACCACCAGGCCGCCGAGGTGCTCTCGTCGCTGCACGGCGTGCTCACGAACAAGAACGACGCCATGCGGCCCGTCGAGCTCGAGCTACTCAGCACCCACGACGACGCCACGGTGTTCTCCGTCGAAGGGGGCGACCAGACCAAGGCCCTCGCCGCGCTGAGCACGTGGGCCAAGCGCGCCTTGCGCCTCCCGTCTTCCGCCCTGCCCTACGGCCTCGCGGACTTCTACCGTCCCCTCGCCGCCGAGCCCGCGAGGGTCTTCATCACGCTCGCGCGCGCCCACATTCACAACTGGTTCACCGCTCCCTACACGGTGTACGCGCTCAAGAGCTTCCGGGCCGCGCACAACGCCCTCCGCGCCGGCCGCCACCTGCCGGAGCTGCGGCAGAGCCCGACGCTGCGGCAGTACTTCGCCGACCTGGAGGAAGCAGAGAAGAAACAGCAGCAGAACAGGAAAGAAAACGGCGAAGAAGAAGAAGAAGAGGAGGTCGACCCGAACCAGAAGATCACCGAGCGGTCCTTCGACGTGGTCGCCAACGCCTTCTGGGACATCGTGAAGACGACGCAGTCCTACCGCGGCATCGGCATGGCCATGAAGGAGGCGCGCCTGTTCCGCGCCGCGGACGCGCAGTTCGACGAGGGCATCAGGCTGCTCGAGCCCGGCATGGACCACGGTGCGCGGTTCGCGTCGCTGTCCAGCAAGGGACACGGCCTGTACGTGCTGGGCAACCCGACGAGAGAAGAGCACGACCGGTCGGAGAACGCGTTCTTCGAAGACGAGTCCTCCGGGACACCCCAGACCAGCCCAGCTGAGAAACAAGAATACCTCCGCCAGGCCGTCGCGGCACTTTCGGAGGCGATCTCCATCCTCGACGGCGCACTGAGCCAGGACGGCAGCAGGCAGACGGAGACGATCCAGACAGCGGCGCGGCAGCTGTTCCAGATCCACGCGCGCGCCTCGGCGCTGCTGGGCGATTTCGGGACGTGCCTGTCGTCGATCAGGCGCGCGGTGGACGATTTGCCGCTCGCGCAGTGGGCGCTGGACATCAAGACGATCCCCATGATCTCGAGGTGCCTCATGGACGCGGAGCAGCCGGCGCTGGTGATGGAGCTGTTGCGGTCTGTAACGGATAGGGATCGGCAGCATTTTGTGCTGTTGAATGATGAGGATGCGGATTTTAATGCGGTGTTTCGCGCTGCGAGGGCTATGATGGTGACGAAGACCGTCGCGGCGGCGACGACGGCTGTGGTGACGACGACTGATGGTTCTAGTGCTGGTGCCGCTGCTGGTGCTGGCCCTGGCGAGGCAGGTACAGGTGCAGCGGAAGGGACAGGGGCAGGGGCAGATGCCGGGAAGTACATCATCGACCTGTTCCGGACCACCGCGCGCGATGCAGTGAAGAACGGCTGGCCGGTGCTGTTCAAGGCCCGCGTGCTCACGACCGCCGCCCCCTTCGCCCGGAACGTCCTGGGGGACGTCGACACTGCGCGCGAGATCCAGCGGGAGATCGTCGCGGATCCGCAGACGCCCAACTGGCTGCTCACGGGCGCGCTGAACTCGCTCTCCGAGATCCTGCTAGAGGATTTCCTTCGGAGCCGCGACCCCCGCGTGAAGGGTCTGGCGCTCGACGAGGCCCGCCGGCTGCGCGAGAAGATGTCGGAGGTGATGGGCTCGGACTTCGACCCGGCCGAGTCCGACACGGCGGTCACGGTGAGCGTGATGCTGCGGAAGCTGGGTCCCGCCGCCGAGTGGGAGGCGACGCTGGACGCGGCGTTCCGGTGCTGTGTGGAGGACCTGAAGGACGACACGTACGCGAACGACGCGTACTCGATGAAGAGGCTGGCGAGGGTGCTGTCGTGCGTGGACGGGATGGAGAGGGACGCGAGGATCGCGTTCACGGCGCATAATTACATTTTGGATGATGAGTTGCATAGGAAGGAGACTGCGGCTGAGGCGGCTGAGGCTGAGGCTAGGAGCGAGAATGGCGGTGAGGGCACTGTTGATGCGGAGAATGGGATCGTTGATGCGAAGGAGCAGAAGATGAAGAGCGCTGCGGGCATCGAGGTGCCGTCCCCAGACGTCAACGGCGTGAACGGTGAGGCGATCAAGAGGCCGCTTACGCCTGTACCTGATGTTGCTGCTTTCGCACCCCCTTCTCCTTTTGCGACGACGACGACGACCACCGTCGCCACTGCAGTCTCCCCGGCCGACGAGATGTCAGAGGGGATCCTCGACGCCGACGGCTTCATCTCGTGCAACTACTGCCTCAAGACCATGGGCAACTGGGCGCGGACCGGCCCCGCTTACACGTGCCTGTACTGCGTCGACGTCGATATCTGCGAGGACTGCATGCAGAAGAAGCTCGCGAGGGAGATGGGCGAGATGGAGCCGGACTGGAGGACGATCTGTCCCAGGGGACACAAGCACGTCAAGGCGCCTATCGAAGGGTGGAGGGGTGTGAAGGCCGGGGTGTTGAGGATCGGGCCGGCGGAGGAGGTGCCGTTCCAGTCTTGGCTGAGGGGGGTGGAGGATCGGTGGAGGGGGTTTTGGAGGGGGTATTGGAGCGAGAAGTTGGATGGTTGAGTTGAGTTGAGAGGTGCTTGTGGAAGGTGTCATTGGATGCAGCGGTGGACCAAAGCTAGTGGGCAAGCGCGATTGGGATCTTTCTGTTTGAGCTACCACTTTCTGTTTGGATATGTATTGGATAAGGCTATATATGTACGGATAGGAAAATGGGAGGTCCGGTCCACCAAGATTGTCAGCAGCGTGGACGCGGGCACCAGCCAGAATGAAACATTTGTAATATCTTCCATCCCTCCTGTTATGTCTCTCTGTCCGTGATGATGCTGCCATGCCCTAGATATCACTGCTATAGATAGCGTAGGTGTGACCGTGGCTTGACTACCCGTGTGGCGACAAGGACGACGATGGCGACGACGCCGCCTGTGAATAACTCTTCTGCGATTCTGCCTATACCTCATTATGCTAGCATTGCTGTCACTTGGTACAGCCACAAGCGGTGTGGACCCCGGACTCAAGCGTCCGGGGATACATACAGCCCAGGAATGCGCGTCGGAAAGTCCCGCAAGCGCGGATGCATTGGGCTAGTTCCTGTCGCCCAAGAGCGCCGCAAATTTCCTCGTGTGGCCGTCTGTCGGAGAGGATGGCGAAGAATGCTTCCTCTTCTTCTCCTTCGTCACTTGCCGATCGCAACCGGCAACCGTCAAACCGCGTGATTGTGCGTCGAGATCGTTGCATGCAAAGAATCCAGAAGGAACATATGGTGATATGTAGTTGAGATCTCCTTCCAATAGTAACGGGAGAAAATGATAGAGATGGCGCATTTGGGTGGTTCGGACGGAGCCCCCCACAACGGGGACCAGCTAGGAAGGCAGCGAAGGGAACGCAGGAAAATGCCAAGGCCTGGCATTCACTTATTTATTGGCCAAGCCACCATCTCGAAATCCTGAAGCTTGCGCAATGCCGGGCGGGGTCGCCACAAACCACTTCTCGGAGGCGCGAGGCGGGGTCGGCCTCGTCATCGGTCTCCCCTGAGTTGTAATCCGACCCCCCCGACTTGCTGGACGGAAAGACCCTGCGGAATGTGGGGGATTGGCGACCGCTCGGGATGATGTTCAGCCCAATGAAAACAACGCAGCTCATTCCGGTGAGGCTCTCTCTCCCTCCCGCGCTCATCAGGGTTGCAAAGTGCCCCAGCGACCTAGGACAAATGAACCGGGAAAACTCCGACTGGCCTTCGGCCCGCCGCCCTTGCTACCACTCTTACCCTTTCCTACCGAGCCTACCTACTCTATCTGACTGCCTTTTGGTTTGTTTATGTGACGCCCACTAGACTTCGGACGACTACGACTCCTTCCCGACAACCCTTGTTATGCCTCCCGGGATGAGGGGGGGGGG
>PYST01000052.1:146448-158780 GCA_003049485.1 Ophioceras dolichostomum
GGGGGGGGGGGGGGATATTATAGCGGGGTGAACAAGAAAAAAAAAGAGGACGCAAGTCGATAGGGCAAACGAAATAGAAGGGAAGAGTTGACGACCATGGTAATTTACTGGATGCTTAATGGCTGGTATTCTCCGTGCCAGTCGACCTGGTCAGACGTAGACGTCTGGAATAGGGGTGGCCCCTCTTCTTCCCCTCCGCGAAAATAGCAACACTGGGAGAGGTGGAGGGCTGAGGGGTACCGCACTGGGAATCCCCTCGAAGACGACGCGTGGCCGATCATGGGCGAGATTGATGAGAGGGGGAGAGGGAGGCCGAGGCTCTGGGTGGCGACGGAGGGCGATGGGAAGAAGGAAGAGGAGAGATGTTGTTACTGTATAAACATGGGCAGCATCTTCCCCCTTCGAGCCTCGATCTGGAAAGCCGGTCTCCTCACCAGCAGCCTCTGGCGCACGAACAGTCGTTTCTTCCACTTCCAGCCACGCACATTCGTTTTTGCCTCATCACCCTTTCGCTTGCTTAACTCCCTACCCATACCCCCATCGCCCATATCCCCCGATATCAAAGAAAAAATGGTCCGCATCTCCGCCATCACGGCGGCAGGCCTGGCCCTCCTGGGCTCCGTCTCCGCCCACCCCGGAGAGGTGCACAAGAGTCTGGAGCGTGAGATCGCGCTCCGTGACCGCGTCGCCGCCCTCGGTGCCCGGTCCCTCAGCAAGTGCTCCAACTCCGAGGGCGCCCAGCAGCTGAAGGCCAGGGCCGTCGAGCGCCGGGCGAAGAAACTCGCGGAGCTCCGTGCCAGACAGAACATCAAGACTCGTATGTGGACTTCACCGCTCGCATCCCCCCTCCCCTCTCTCTTGCTTCCCCTACCTGCCAATACGCACATACTAGTCAGAAGCTAACCGACACTGCCTTCCCCCCATCACACAATAGCCGCCCGCAAGGTTAAGCGCAACTTCGACACCAAATTCAAGCGCGACCAAGAGGACATTATCAACTGGGAAGCCATCAACCACAACTTGACCGGCTCCGTCTCCTACGACATGTTCACGCCCATCGAGACCGTCTTCAGCGCCAACACGTCCTGCATCCTCGCCCCCGAGACCACGGGCGGCCCCTACTACATCGTGGGCGAGTACATGCGGTCTAACGTGATCGAGACCGAGCACTGTGACGGCGTGCCCCTCTTCCTCGAGGTGCAATACGTCGACGTGGCCACCTGCGACCCCGTGCCCGCCATGGCCGTGGACGTGTGGAACTGCAACGCGACCGGCGTCTACTCCGGCGTCGTGGCCGCCGGCAACACGCCCGACGGCGGCTACGACAGCACGTTCCTCCGCGGCGTCCAGCTGACGGACCACGACGGCGTCGTCCAGTTCGAGACCATCTTCCCGGGGCACTACTCCGGGCGCGCCACGCACGTGCACCTGCTCTCGCACACCAACGCCACGCTCCAGGCCAACGGGACCATCTCCGTCTGGGACGCGCCCGTGTCGCACATCGGCCAGCTGTTCTTCCCGGAGACGCTGCGCCAGGAGGTCGAGGCCAACGAGCCGTACGCGTCCAACACGGTCGCGGTCACCACCAACGAGGCGGACATGTGGTCTATTGTGCAGGCCGACGCGAGCTACGACCCGTTCCCGGAGTTCGTGTACCTGGGCGACGACGTCTCGGCGGGGCTGTTCGCGTGGATCCAGATCGGCATCAACGCGACTGCCGACTACTCCGAGGATGGGTACTACGGTGTTGCTGGGTACCTGGCTGAGGATGGTGGTCATGGCTTGGATAGTGGCATTGGCCCCGGCAACGGCGGCGGTGGGAATGGCACTTTTCCCGGTAACGGCACTGCGCCGACTGGCATCCCGCCTGATGGCACTGCTGGTGCTCCCGCTGCTTCGGCGACTGCCTAAAGGGGAGGCCGCATCGCTGCTGCTCCCGACGGCGACGACGGAAGCGAGGCGACAGGATGATAGGGTTGAACGGGGGACCGGCCGTCGTCGTTGGGCGGGCCACACGATGAGTGTACATATTTCAGGGCTCGCGAAGTTTTTCTGTGCTTACAAACTAGCATTTCGTTTTTGATGGTTGAGGACTTGGGGTTAGACAAGCAACTTTGACGGCGAGAACAACAGGCATTCACTTGGGTCAACTTCTCTATCATGCAGCAAATGTAGTAGTGATGGATGCGACCGCATTCAGGGACGAGGGATGATCCTGACTCGTTCGACGGCCAGAAACGCGGCATTTTCAGCGCATTGACAGAGCGCAAATTTTCATCTCCAGCGCAAGGTTTCCCCGTCGCAGCCTTATCAAGTTACTAGGCCCTCGATGCTTCCATCTCTGAAGAGATAATTAAGTCGAGAAAACATGAAGCAAAAGAAAGTGGTCTCCCCTGCCAAGAAGTCGCCACCTGCCCCTTTTAGCACTCCGACGCGTTAGTGGGATTGACTTGGCGTTCCCCTGCAGCATTCACTTCTCCACCAATTATTCCACCCAATTGCCCCACGATGCTCATGCCGAAGTCGATCCGCCCGGCATCCTCTCCGTCGTCGCCGTGGAAAGAAATCACAACCTGCCATTGCCCGTCCCCGATGCGACACCGAAGTGAGGTGGTATCATGGGCTACGTGCATATGTGCGACGGCGTGACGGAAGCCGTCCGTTGCGTCCACGTGCGCGTGGTTTGTTAAGATCAAGGATTCGCGCGATGGAGAAAATGAGTTGAGGGGGAAACAATGCGTGATGATGATCTTTTCTGGTACCCGGACGCCAGAGGTCAAAATGGCCTCGACGCCTTCCTCACCACTCTCGCGCGCCCCCTCCCGACCTGTCCGGCCAGCTTCGGACCTCCTCCTCCTCCCAAGCCTCCAACTTTGGCCACTGCCGCCGGGATGATGAGCCTCCGATCCGTCGCGCAGCACGCGCTGACCACAGCACTGACTCTCTTCTCTGCGCTGGTGACCGTGGCAGGTCTCGAGCTGAACATCTCCGCCGTGACAAGCGGGGCGATCGACTCCGACTGGACGACCGTCTACTACTCCTCCCGACAAACCGAGCCCCTCCTGATCGGCAACGACGGCGGCGCCGCCACAGGCGGGCTGCACGTCTTCACCCTCGATAGTGGTCTGTCGGAAGTCACCGCAGTCAGCCCGATCCTCTCGGGCCGCACGAAGCTCGTCACGACGTTTTACGGTGTGGGCGGCAATGGCACGGCTGGCACGGGGCGCGATCTGGTGGTCACGATCGCGCAGTCGGACTCGGTGATTCGGGTGTTTGAGGCGCCGGGGTTGGCGCCTGTGCCCACGACCAATGGCAGTGGCAACGATAACGAGGTTGTTATGCTTGGAGACTGGAACGCGATCTGCCCGTGGCGTGGGCCGAGCGGGAGTTCGTATTTCTTCTTGTTCGGGAAGGGTGGAAGGGGGATTCAGTATCTCGTCCGGCCTGTTGCTGAGGGGAGTAAGGTGCAGCTCGTTGAGGTATGTTTGCCAACCTATACCTTCAGAGCATAACCGATGTGGTGATCTCGAATGTCCCGCTAACAAGACGCATTACTCACTTCGTCTCCGATGCCTACCTAGGTTCGTTCTTTCACCGTGCCGGCCGTGTTCGTGGGCTGCGCCGTTTCCGAATCAGGAGCGAAGCTGTACCTCACCGAAGACGTCGACCAGGACTTCTACGTCATGGACCTCGCTGAGTCCACGGCCCAGCCCGTGATCACGAAGGTCTCCGGCGTATCGGACGCCACGGGCGTGGCGGTCTATGCCTCGTCTAACTCCACGAGCGGAGGGGGAGACCTCATCTTCGTTACGAAGGAGAGCTCGATCGCCGTCTACGACTCGTCCCTTGCCCTACTGGGAGCGTTTGACCTCACTGGGTTGGAGGACATCGAGGCCCAGGGACTTAGCATCTATCAGGGTTCGATCGACACGTCCTACCCTGCAGGCGTGGTGGCGTTTGCCATTGAGGCGGACGGCTTCAAAGGCTTCGGCATTGCATCGCTGGGAGTCAGCCTCGCGCAACTCGACATCACGCCAAACACCGCATACGACCCCCGAGTCCAGGTCAACACCATCCCTGGCGGCAGTGGCCCACAGATCTGCAAACAGTGCTCCATGAACGGGTACTGCACGAAGCCAAACTCCTCCTGCACTAGCTGCAGCTGCTTCTCCGGCTCCACCGGCCGCAAGTGCGACCAATTCACCTGCCAGGACAACTGCTCCGGCCACGGGACCTGCTCCGGGCCGAACCAGTGCACGTGCGACGCCGGTTGGGGCGGCCTCCACTGCTCGTTCCTGCTCGTAGAGCCGTCGTACGAGACGGACGCCATCGGCGGCGACGGCGACGACCCGGCCATCTGGATCTCGCCCGCTTCTCCGGAGCTGTCCCGTATCATCACCACGACTAAATCGGAGGACGACGCGGGCCTAAGCGTGTTCGACCTCTATGGCAAGATCGTCCAACACCTGAGCGCCGGGGAGCCGAACAACGTGGATGTGATATATGGGTTTGTAGCCGGGAACAAGACGGTGGATCTTGCGTTTGCGGCTTGTCGGGCTGATGATACTTTGTGGTACGCACGTACACCTACCTATCTTTCCCTGCAGCAGTACTGCCCGCTCTACCTATACCAGGACCAGACTCGACGCAGCCTAGTCACATCTAACTGACGGCACCCTCATACCTACCTACTGACACAACCTTACCAGCCTCTTCGAGATAACCCCGAATGGCACACTTACCTCCATCCCAGGAGGCATCCAGCCCGTCATCCCCAACTTCACCGTCTACGGCTCATGCGTCTACCGTTCACCCACAACTCGAAAGCAATACCTGTTCGTCAACGAGAAGTCCGCACGCTACCTCCAGTACGAGCTCACCTCCTCGCCCAACGGCACCCTGCAGACCGCGCTCGTCCGCGACTTCGTCGGCGGCTCGGGCGGGCAGGTAGAGGGCTGCGTCGCGGACGACGACAACGGCTGGCTGTTTCTGGGCGAGGAGCCCTCTGCCCTGTGGCGGTACGGTGCCGAGCCCGACTCCACTGCGCCCGGTCTCCGCGTCGCGCACGTCGGCGACGGGACCCTCAACGCCGAAGCCGAGGGGGTGACGCTTGTGGTCGGCTCCGCGCACGACAGGGGGTTCGTGATCCTCTCCAACCAGGGCGTGAGCTCGTACGCGGTTTATCGCCGCGCGGCACCGCACGAGCATGTCCTCACGTTCACGATCACGGCATCGGCTGATGGGAGTGTCGATGCTGTGTCGAACACGGATGGTGTCGCTGCTGTGGGGAGGGCGCTGGGGGCTGATTTTCCGAGGGGGCTTGTGGTTGTGCATGATGATGCGAACCAGTTGCCTGGGGGAGGGACTAGCGCGCAGGCGAGTTTTAAACTGGTGAGTTTGGAGAAGGTGTTGGGTGCGGAACAGGTTAGGGCGCTGGGGTTGTTGGATGATGTTGATGCGGGGTGGGATCCGAGGGCTGTTGTCTGATGATCGCTCATGGACCGTCCACAGCCGCCCGCCTTTCGCGGGCCGTTCTTGAATGAGTTGTGGTATGACAGCCGCTCGAGGAGGCTGTAACGAGCATACCCAGCCATGCGAATTCCAATATCCTCCCACCACTTTCCTAGGTTGCTACCTTATCCTGCCCCCCTGCCTAACATCACCTCCCGCCCCAGGTAGAGTCCATCTGGGCTGCTGTTGAGTTGAGGAGCCTTGGGCGTAATGTCTCATCGTTGGTCCTGGTAGTAAGTGTTGGCCCAGTTGTGGAGCTTGACAGCTTACGTCCCCGGCCCAGGCTGGGGACTCCATAGTGTGTTTGGCTGGCCTCATGGCGTTTGCGTGAGAGAGACAGAGAGGTGGAGGCCTGAGGTCACTACGTAATTACTATTTGTGGATGAATTATCGGCCCTTTGTCATCATCAGTCTCCTACCACCTATGCGTCTCTGTCACTAAGCTGGCGGACATGGCGTGAACGCTTTACCGTGAGAGACGCTCGTCGGACTGGGTGCCTGGCTATTCCACCGGCGCAGTTCGTCGTCCGCGACTCGTTTCCTTGAAGGCGAGGTGTCACCAGAACTCGGGTGGGTGCGGCGGCATGAGTGGCGATGGATCCTTTTAAGCACATGACTCCTGATAACACGGCGTCCTGGTATGACGACAAGAATCAAGGCAGATTGCATGGTTGACAGCCGGACGAGCCAGCCAACTCCAGTCCCAGTGCCTCGGATGCCCGGCACTGGAGAGGCGCGACCGATGGATGGCTCGATAGCTGGCCGGCCTTGGCTACGGTCAGTGGATCTCCACTTTGCGCCGCCGCTGGGTCGGGGGACCGGGCCCCAGCCCGCTGGCATAATGGGCGGCCGGGCTTCATGGCCGCCAGGGGCTCCAACATGCATCTCTATCAGCATGACTCACTTACCACGCACTGCTTTGTAACAACCAATCGCCGTAGCGGATGGCGGCGGTGTCAAGTTCGTATCCCGTCCGAGCGGGTCTAGCCGCCTCTTCGACCGTCCGGTTTGCCAACGATGTCTTCGGCAGGGGCTAGCCGGACGATTTCACTCTCGGCCAGGATCTTGTCCCGAATCGCGTCTTTTGCGCTCGAACCTGGCATCGGCATAATATTCACTCGGCTTTCAGCCAGGCCGTCTTCTCATCAATGCTTGTCGGTTGACTGTATTTACCTACCTACCTAGGTAGCTGATGCAGATTGCATCAGTATCTGGTCCTAGACGCCATTGGCGCGTTGCGCCAGATAGACCAAACTGTGGGGATTAGGCGCAGGAGGGAAGCTCGGAAGGCCCGCGAACGGAAGAGCTCGAGCACTGGACGGAGAAAGTTGGCGCCACAGCAACTGTCCAATTCGGCGGCCCGGGATTGCAGGCGAGACCCCCGAGACGCTTATGCCTCTAGCCTTGCCTCAGCTCCGAGACCCCGGTACGCCGCGGCACCGAGCGGAGGCAGGCCTCCTGCTCCGAGACGCCAGGACTCCCCATGACGACGTGTACGGCGGCGGGTACAGCAACAACAGCGGACCAGCTAGGTGGGATACCGCTCGAGATAACCGCAATATCCCCGAAGACAACCGCTCGTTAATCAGAAACGAGGCAACACCTTCGTAGTAACTGTGATGACAGGAGGTACTGCCGGCACTGACGCGTGAGACCCTGCTTGCTGGCAGTAGTACTATTTGATCCAGCTATATAAAATGAGGACTGGATGGATCCTAGCTGCTGCGGTGTCAACCAAACATCGTGTCGGCAGAAGAAAGCTCTGATGAAGTGATTCAGTCACTGCCCGCAGCTATGAAGTGAGCGGAAACTCATCCCCCAGACGGCGGTTTATGTTGAGGGGATGGATTCATCCCCCTTCCGCGTGGAACGCTCCTACCGCGGGAGCTCCCTTCGCAGAAGCGGATTCTCCCACTCCCTCCGTGAGAAATCCGTCAGTGAGCCCGCCATGCCCAGGTCGCAGCAGCCCTGCCATCCTAATCTGGCTTGTGCGGTCTTTGCTTCTGAGCATTAATAGTGATGTTTTTGTCGTTGGACAAAACTAGTAATTACTGGGCAGCTATCTCCAGTTGAGCCACATCCACTTGGCCATTACCTGGACCGTCAGGGTACGCATATTGGCCGTTTTCTGGTAAGAGGATTTGGAAGAGACAGCCCGACTGTTCGGTCATCCAGCTGGTAATATTGTTAGGCCCTCCTTGGGCGATAATCGAGGCTGCTGAAGACAATTGTAGCTGGATAGCCTCCTATTAGGTTCAGCGGTGGAAGTCTAGCCTTTCCCAACCACGGTTGTCGTCCTCTCTCTCCACGTGGTGATGCGGTCCCCGTTAGTAATTAGTACTGTCCCGTTCCCCTTGCTCTTGGTAGTGCCCACCCGGTGCGTCGTCATCAAGCGGTTAATGCGCCGAGGCATTGGATTGTGAAGGATTCAACGGAGGCATCGACCTCGAGAGCAGGCATTTACTCGCTCTCGTCGCGTATTCAATGACATTCCCATGAGAGGGATTCGGACCAACCAACCTGTATATTTTCTTGTTGACAGCGCAGTGTCTCACCCACATTCTCTGATCTCAGTTGGTCCTTTCGGCGGTGCCTGAAGACCGCTCTCAGCATTTCGATGGGGATAAATGGAGCTGGAAGTCGCAAGTAGTGCTCAATGTATTGAGTGGGAATTGACGTTCATATCAAGGGAGTTGAAAGATGAATGAGGTAATTACACTTACCATCGGCGGCACGACTTGGTTGGCTTTGGTGCTGTCGTTCATATCACGGAGCCCGATAGAAGAAGCCAGACTGCCAACATATATCTGGTGAGTGGGGGGGCTTCTCCGGGTTAATTGAACATCTAGCCAACGGTCGGTGTCGGGGGCGGGTGTAATTGTGAGGGTTTAATGGCTCCGGTTGTCCTGAGGTTGCTCCCTGGTTCTTAACCAGCTACTGCGGATGACGTCCCTGGTGATAAAATGGGAGCAGGTAAAGATGGTATGGACAAACTCTGCCGGTCGCCGATTCCGGCGATGCCTCTCCCGGGCTCGGCGGGCCAGTCGTGCCGCTGGGGCCCACCCGGGATCCGATGGAGCGGGTCAATGTGTCGGCCGCCAGGCATCTCCCGAACCTCCGGTGTCTGCTCAGAAGAATACCTACCGAGCGAGTACTATCAAGGCTACCACTGCTTCGGTCTATTAAACGGCCGGGCTTCGAGTCCGGGCCGGTGACGAAGCAATTCTGTTCTCCACAAGGCCGCCGATGTTGTGGCCGGGCTTTGATCGGCCACTGCGGCAGGGATCTCTGCCGTACAGGTGCCCAAAGGCAGTACCTGCCTGGATCTGCCCAGGCCAACAACGTGGCCGTGGCTCTTTTGCAAATATTGGGTCCGGGCTGGGCAATACACCAACGGACCTCTCACTCTGATCCCAGCAACACTTCTCGGTGAAACATAAACCACCTGATAGCCCTTGGGACTTTTCATCATGCAGTTGAAGTGGCAGCTGAAAGTGCGCCTAGCAAAACATGTTGGCCTGACCCGGTCTCCCTGGTTTCAGGTTTGGACACTACAACGACATCGCCGACGCTAGCAATGAATGGACTCACAAGCTGCAGGCATGTGTCGTCCGAACACATTCCGGTCCTGACAACCGCGGGATGAGTTGGTGACCCCCACAGCGAGCAACGGACCATAAAGACCCTTCGATTTCTTCTCTCGGCAGGTCGACTGAAGAGGCAATTTCCAAATCAGATCAAATACAACCCACCCAGCTCTTACAACAACTCGACTTACTACCTAACCTACTTTTACGAGATCATCTCCCAAGACACATCATAACGTCACAGCAACTCTCGGCCAATTCGCCATAAACATGTCTTCGCAAAACAAGAGCGGCGGCCTGCTCCCACCCCCAGACACCCGGGTCAAGACGGCAAAGGCGACTGCGTTCAAAACCGAGGTAACGAAAGTCCCGACGGTTTCCCTAGGCGTGCCCAATCCCACCACGACGAGAGCAGGGGCTGCTAGTGGATCGGCGATGGGGGCGGTGCCTAAGCGATAAATACTGCTGCTGTCCTTCCACAACAAGAAAATGTTCGGGGCGGAAGAGTTGGACGACTACTGCTCATGATCGCCAGCGCCGAAGGGTCGATGGCATGGCACAGCATGGCATGGCACCCTCTGTAGTGTCAGGCATGTTGGAGTTCTCCGATTGGGTACCTACTGTCGGTGGACAGACATATCCGTGCAACGAACGAAACAAAGAATGCCATACGTCAGGTCTGAGATAGCCGCAATCAGAACATCCATCCACTTCTCTCGAGTGAGCGCCGTCGTTCGTGTCATGTGATGTCCCGCCGTGCGCACATTGCTGCCACCAAGCACCTCAGTTCCAGATGCATTGTCCGCTCGTTTTAATCTGTTTCCAGGCAGTGTAGTAGGACTGGATCGAGACCCTCGCATCAGCAGCCTCACGTCTCCTGACAATGAATGGGCATGATGGATCACGGGACCCGTGTCTGATTCCGAGGCATCCTTGCGCGTTCGGATGGGCCGAAGAAATTTCGGAAGACTCCGGCCGCCACGGGAAGTCCGGACTTTGGACTACCAGTTCCTCCATGTTTTTCCCCTTTGCCATAACTCTGCGACCTCCTCTAATCGGTCTTCCCCCGGGGTATCATCGCTGTCTTCCTCTCCGCTTAGCCGCCGCCCGCCGTGACTGCGTACTGTAGTTCACCGGGCGCTCGAACTTGATGAGAAAGCTTATCAGTAAAGCTGAGTGGTTTTTTGCATTCGTCTTTCGATACTATGGCCAGTACAATTTTGCCGAGATGGAGGCCACCCAGGATAGATCTGTTCCACGTGCCTGTGGAGGAATGTGCCCGCGCCGCAGAGTCCACTGCCTTTGATCATCAGAGTGCATTGGGCCACCTTCAACTGCCGGCGGCTCAGCGATCCTCATCGACGTGGGAGTAAGGCATAAAAAGACCCTAGGTCGTAGCAGCCGTAGAACTTCAAGGCGTCGTGGCCGAATGCGGCCAGACCATGGGTTCAGCATTGTTGGCCGCAGATGAAAAGGTCTGAGTCGGTACCTTGCCTGCCCGTAACCTCACAGACCCTCCCTGTGCCACGCGAGCGAGAATCCTTCAGGCGACTGTGCCTCCACAATCCCGATCGTGTATTCCAAATGGCCTGTGAAAATGGTGCGCCGCTGGCTGGCTGTCTCAGGCAGGAATGCGTGCTGCTTGCAAAGCAAACCCATGTCGCTTGATCGAGTCAGGCAGGGACACTGGTCCCAAGGCCTTGGGCTTTCCTGGCCAACCTCAGGTGTTGATCTGCGGGATGCACCGAGCCAACTCCCGAGTTTCTTGTCTGTCCCGGCTCTCGTCTCAATTTCCTCGTCAGCCTGGGGGAATAGGATGATGCACTACTGCTGATCTAGCGATGGTGACTAACAGCACTAGCTCCGCTGTGTCCGATTTCAGAGAAGGGGCGCCCACGCAACGCCAAAGCTCGGCAGAAGAAGCAGTAAAACGCGCCCGCACGCAGCTGACTGATATTGCTCATCTCACATCACATTCCTCGATCGTGGAGGTGGTAATCACTCAGTATGATAGGCAATGTAGACGCTCTCTGTTGTTTGAGAATGTACGTATATGAAAATCTATCTAGAACTCCTTGCTACTCCTAGTGCTCGTCGGCAAGGGGGCCCGCCTTCGCCTCTAGCCAGGCAGGTAGGCAGGTAGGTAGGTAGGGCACTCGGGCTCAGATCCCCCCTCCTGCAAACAGAACATCGTATGCACCGGCGTCATGCAGCCTCCAAGCCGGCATCACCCCGCATTTTCGTAAGCTCGGCAGGCGATATACCGCCGAGCATAACAGGCGGTGGTGGATACGGAGGTTTCGCCTGCATGAGGGGGGAGTCTGGGCCCGAGTGCCCGCCCGGGAAGTTTGAGAGGGCATTTTTTCCCGTCAACCTTGATGATTGATGATGTGAAATGAAGGAAGGAAAGGCGACTTGAAGACCATGACCACTGACTGCCCTCTCCCTCCACTTGATATGGCCATGGTCTTTCTAGGGGTCATCCTTGGGTGGTACTCCACGAATGCGACCCCATGCTTGTTGGAGGATTGTAAGGAGTGTGCTACTCCTCCTCCTCCTCTGGGGAGCCCCAGTTCTCCCACATGTCCTCAAACGCCGGCAGTGGCGGGATGTCGATCAGCTTCCTCGGCGGCGGCGGCGGGGGCTTCGGGCACGCAATGGTCTTCCTGACCTCGGGCTCGTCGTCGAAAGTGATGCTCTCCAGGCGCTTAGGTCCCCTCCCGTTCGCTTGGCCGTCGCGCTTGGGCGTGTTGGATGTTTTGCGGAGGTGGCTGGTGCGGATATCCCATGGAAGAGGCTCCGAGGGGAACTCGACGTCGGAGCTGGAGAAGGGGCTGCAGGAGGGGTACTGGGTCCAGTAGGACTTGGGGAGCTGCTCGTCCTCCAGCCGGACGAGCTTTTCCTGCTCCAACTCGTCCGCAACCGCCGCGAGGCGGGATTGACGCGCACAGTTGTGAGCGCGGCACGCAACATACCGCCGCAGGTAACGACGTGTTTTCTCATCCTCCCTCTCCCTCTGCCTCTCCCGCTTCTCCGGGGACACAAAATACGATCCCGATGCGTCCCACGCGTCCGGGGGATTCAGCTCCTCGCGAATCGGCACCACGCGCTCCTGGGTGCACAGCGCCAGACGGGCGGTGCGGAGGTAGAGTCAGGGGGGGGGTTATGGGTCAGGGGTAGTTATGGGTCATGAGCCCTCGGCCCCACCCCACCAAAAAAAGAGATTTTCACAAT
>PYST01000520.1:0-19776 GCA_003049485.1 Ophioceras dolichostomum
GAACATCTTCTCTAACCATTCTAGTGCAATGTCGTTACTCGTCCAGCCGTTCTTGGAGTAAGTGACATTCCAGGTAGGGTGGGAGGCTAACAACTGGTCAGAAAACCACTGCTGTTGTATGCTGGCCGCCTTGAAGATGACCAGGGGCTCGATCGCCTTGCCCACAGCGCTCACGCACTCGACAATAGAGGTCCAAGTGCGATTCTGGTTCCCCTTTACCCCGACGCTCTTGGGGGATACCTCGGAGGATCTAACAACGAGGCCATCTACCCCTTGGTCCTCCATGAAGCCCACTTCATCAGCGTTGTACCTGTGCTCTGGTTTGACCCAATCCCAGTCATCATAAGCGTCAAAAAGTGCGTTGATGTTCTCAGGGGTTGCACAGTTGACCCTCTGATACTCGATCCTCTTGCCCCTTTTCGTTTTCAGGCGCTCGTTGCGGGCCAAAAAGCCCCTATACCAGTCTCTTCCGAGGGGCTTTTCATCACCAGAGAGCTTGAGTACAGCAGTGGCCGCTAGCTGGACCTGACGAACGGTAGGGGCGTAGCCAAGTGACTCCTGACGCAAGGCCCAAGTAGCCAGATCCTCCTCTTGCGCATGCGACAACCTCTGTTGATTTTCGTGGGGTTGACGTGGCTCTGAGGTATCGAGGATGCGCCGACGCAGGGTCTCTCTCGGTACGCCATACCGCTTTGCAGCTTCAAGGATGTGCACACCACCAAGAACCTCAAGAATTGCATTTTCTAAGTCCTGTTCTACATAATTGAGCTTTCTTTTGATGGGCAGCGCCATAATGGCCAAAGAATCCAGGGCAAAGGTGAGTAGGGGAATGCGCGGCTGCATTGTGAAAATCTCTTTTTTTGGTGGGGTGGGGCCGAGGGCTCATGACCCATAACTACCCCTGACCCATAACCCCCCCCCTGACTCTACATATGCAGATGGCACTCCCGTAGCTAGCCCGTACGTCTCAGGGGCACTCCTTTCCCGTCAAGGCTGTCTACCGATTTCGGTTCCGATGGCCACCCCCGATTCAGCAGTCCGACAGGCAAGGAATTGTACAGACTCCAGAGCTGCAGGGGGTCTTTCCGAGAGCAGCGAGCCAGCCCTACATCAGAATGGCTCAAATGCTCGGAGGGGTGCAGATACTACAATCATTAGCAGCCGCAGCTTGGCTTACTTGAGCAGTCAGCCATGGATATCTGTTGGGAGGCCAGTGGGGAAAGGAACAAGACCGCGTGCTGGTCTCTGTCTTCGAAAGGAAAGCTATCTGCACGTTGGTGGAGAGAGCGACCTTATAAAGGCCGCTTGGTAGGTAGATGCCTTGGAAGTTGACGCCTTAGGACTGAGGCAACAGCTGCCACGTGAGCAGGTACCCACCATGAACCAACAATATCCAAGTATATCAGCCAAGGGTCGCCAAGGCCCCGGACCATATCTTTCACTGCTCCNATATCCAAGTATATCAGCCAAGGGTCGCCAAGGCCCCGGACCATATCTTTCACTGCTCCCAGGGCCAGGCCCGGGCCCGGCTACGCGGCTCCCCCCACTGGATCCTCGGGACCACGGCCGGCGCCGAGCGCTTCCGCAAGTGGTGCGAGACCACCCGATTCTTCACGGACATCTGTCCGCTGCCAACGGGCCCGAGACCGCCGGGAAGGACCGGCGGCGGCGGCCCAAGACCCCAGACCTGAACACCCCCCCGTAGCCCCACCCCTTGGCTCAGGGCCGAGGAGTGGCCTGCCATAGAAACTAAGGCCTAAGGGCCCTCGCAACGCTTAAGCAGACGGAAACATGTACTTTCCTTTTTTTTCCGTAGCTTAGGCGCGTCATTTGCCCCAAGGAGGCTTCGGGTATTCACGTGGCCTGGCTCACTAGCCACGTGGCCCACTGACGTTAAATAATACTACTACTACTACTACTACTATATCAGCCAAGGAGCTGAATGTCTACGCGTCGACTCTCTTTGGATATTACAGCTCCGATAGGATCGAAGATGGGAGTAGCACCCTCCACGAAAGAAAGGAGAACCGGCCGAATGCTGCTTGGCCAACAACTGTGAACGTGGTCTCTTATCATCACGCAAGGATGTCCACCCCCCTCAACCACTAACCCCTACGTTCCCTGCTTCCAACCCCTAACCCCAGATTAGCAAAGATATGAGATAGAGGAGGGAGCTACATCTGTAGTTATTACGGGCGCAGCCTCCTTTCGCGTCTACTGTGACTCACAGCACGACGACGTCCTCTCATCCTCCTCCCTCGTCAACCTCATTGGAAGACCTGCAGCAGCAGCCAGCACACGCGTTGCACGCTGACCGAGCGGCTAAAAGCAGCAGCAGTAACCGTAAAGCTCATGGAGCCGGGCAGAGAACTAGGGCGCAAGCCGATTGCTCATGGGCATTCTATTGTCGAGATAGGCTGGGAGTAAATCCAACCTCTCCATACGGGTGAAGAGCAGGTCGAAGTGGGAGAAGAGCAGGAAGTTTAAGAAGGGGAGGAAGACGATGAAGGTGGAGGGGAAGACGACGAAGCGGAGGGGGAAAAAAGAGGGAGGAAGATATGCAAATTACAGAAGAGGAGGATGGGAGAACACGCCCCTCCCGATGCAGCCTTCGGAACATAAGGGCGTCTAAACGGCAGACTCCGACTCCTGCCGTGACCTCGCCGAAGGAGGCGAGCTTAGTTCACCGGATGTCACGGAGACTAGCTGCCGCAAACGCGGCCGCACCGGACGTCGAGAGAAGGACTGCCTCAGCGAAGCCGCAGGATTCAGCTTTGTTCCTCATCTTGAGCACACCACCTACAGAAGAGAGGAGCGATTCATTAAGCGACTAACCGGCCAAACAGCAGGAGTGCAGCAAAGCGACGAAGTCCATAATCGAGGTTATGACTGCCACACTTTCGGACAACGCCTCCAGAGAACGGCTCGCCGTCCTGTTGGATGCTTTGTAGAAGATAAACGAATATTGGTCCTTGATCTCCGGAATGGAATCCTCAATTATGCAATGAGACCAAGGTGGGTGGCCATGGCGGCAGAGGGCCTGGACCATAAAGTCAATGGAGGAGCCAGAGACAATCGATAGATTCAATGGTTAACGCGAGGATCCAGTGTCCATGGTGCGGTACGCTGTGTCCCACTTTTAGGTTCTCATATTACGACCCATCGTGTAGCCATCACACAGCCTTGCCCCCAAGGAAGCTCCACTTGGTGACACGAACTGGCTCCACCCGGGACGCAGCCTTACGGCTAGCTCTGTCTTACGGGCGGCTAGGACTGTGGGCGTCGGGCTAGCAGCCATTAGCACAGTGAGGTGCACTTTGAGGGCAGGTCTGGTGGATTGGCGGGCACAACGTGATGGAGATATTGAATCATCATTGATCCATGGTGTGTACCCTTGGTAAGCAAGGCACCTTGGTAGCTAGCGAGTGAACATGGGTTAGGTCCAGCCTACCCCATCAATAACAAAATCGGATGGGCCCGCCATTCGTCTCGTCAGCCCGTGGCTGTCTCCTGTCTCCTCCCCTTCCAAGTCTCAACAAATCAACAAAGCCATAGACGGTTCCCACTCGAAGCCAAAAACAGAATCAAACGGTTCCCGGACATTCGCCCTGCTAAAAATTGACCTCCTCCGTTCCAAGTCTCGGTGGCCACGCTCACGGCCGGTCGTGATCAAGCTGTTGTCCGCCGCTCTAACCCGAGTTGTGGGGCCTTCCATGCGCACAGTTCTGGCACTGCTGGCTTTGCTTCGAGCGATCGTGCCTGGTGTTTCGGGGCGCCATGGTGCATTGCCCCTGGCACGCCCAGTTGCCATTGCGATCCAGCGTCGGAATGCGCTGGGTGACGGTGCCGCAGGAGTAGTAGTGAATGACGTAGGAGCACATTGTGACTGATGGGGGGCTCAGGT
Organism: Ophioceras dolichostomum; assembly: GCA_003049485.1. Taxonomy (NCBI): domain Eukaryota; kingdom Fungi; phylum Ascomycota; class Sordariomycetes; order Magnaporthales; family Ophioceraceae; genus Ophioceras; species Ophioceras dolichostomum. The sequence goes on from PYST01000520.1 coordinate 3,905, forward strand.
GCTATTCTGACTCCGAAATCAGAGAGATCGATGCTTCGTGGTGCTTGGATGAGCTGGGTGGTTTGTTTGACTTTGGTTAAGAAAGTTCGATGTTTTCAAAGGTAGGATGATGAGAAGAGATGAAGATGGGGATGCGGTCGAACATGAACGTACATGCGGCTTCCCATCGAGTCCATTTTATAATCAACATCTCTGAATGTAACAGCGTAGTCAAAGCTGGCCATGGCGACATCAACCGACATCAACCGACATCAACCGACATCAAGTGCTGTTGTTGCTCACCCATCCTGCGACTCACATGGCCGAACTCGTCGGTCGACCTGAGCCCTCACGTTTCGTTCGAGCACTTTCGTATATTCGCCCTCACCCGTGCCAACGACCGACCCGACTCTATCGACCCGTGAGGTTGGAGTCGGCTTCGACCGACCACACATGAGACTCGCGACCGGAATCCCCAACCCCAAGGCACTCACTCACGAGGCGAAGACGACGGCTATCGCCGGCCAACATTGGTGGTTTCAATGACTTGGACTCAGATTTAAGTCCAGAAGAAACTGGTCTAACAACCGCAGGCCCTCTGTGAGTAGTTGCTGTCCACGACTGCGAATACCGCTGCCTGGTCGACTCCGAAGTGCCTCTCGGAGTGGCGTTGATAAGTCCTGATAGCCGGGTCCGAATGGCCAGGGAAAGGAAAACAACAACAAGCAGGCTCCGCCGAGGTGCCGATCGATTCGGTGCAGTCTGCTTCGTGCTGGAAGCGTGGCGTGGATTTTGAGAGGATCAGGAAGTAACGAATTGATGGGTAGTAGTTAAGGATGTTACGGCAAGACTCTCTCCGCAGACGCCAGACGAGACAGAAGTAACTAGTAGACCTACCTGACCGACCCCCGACGGCCAACTTTCCGAGCGACTCGCTCCGAGCGACCGTTTCTGACGGGAGCGGCTTTTTACCGAAAATCCCGGCCGTTTAACATTCCATTTCGGCCACGGCGCTAACAAAAGAGAAATTCTCTTGAATTCGGGACTGAACGGGAGGGGGCTTGCTTGTACTGGTTTGCGACAGGACCTTTCCCAGCGAATCTCTCCTCGGGAATTTATACGAGCATCCGCTTTCCCAAAACACCTCAAGGAGGTACTAAGCCGTATGACACCCGGACTAGAGGTGCCTAGTACTCTGGTGGATGACCCCTGATACCCATGTTCGTAACAGATTCTGAATGCTGCTGCCTGCCTGGTAGATAGAAATCAGCTAGGAAGAACGTGGCCACCAGGGGCACGGCGGCCAAGACCAAAGCGGCGGTGGCGATGTGGCCGTTGACGGGCGCGTACGCCCTGACGGTAGTAGCCCGTCTGACGACAGAAGCTTCGTGATGCTCGCGTACAGCTTCTGCATAGTCTTCTCATCCGCGCCCACGGGTTAACATCTCGGCCCACATGTGGTCGAGCATTCTTCGCCTTGGTCCAGATGGCCACGACACGGCGCTGCCGACGGACGGACGAGCCCAGCGTCGACCACAGCGCCAGCAGCGCGATCACGGGACGCCATGCCCTCGTGTGGCACCGACGCCCTAACCCCCACGCGCACACCGACGACGTTGAATGAGCCCCAGACGGAACAGACAGAACAGTCAGCTGCGCCACTACCAACCGTGCCGTGTCCTGCCCTACAAGATCCTCCCGTACGCCTACACCAAATGCCCGTGCGCCACCCTCCGCGCCGCGCCGCAGCCCAGAACGCCATCGCCGTCTTGTATTATCGGTGCACTGACCTTTTCAACAACCCTACGCAGGGGCCCATCGCGCGACAACCTCCATCGTCATAAGCTCTAGGGAGATAGTCTACTGGTAATTACACGGCCCAGTCCTTAATCACGTAGATGTAAATTAGCCCGAGAAGTATGTGTCGCACACCGACGCCATTGATTGTCGTGAAGATCGAACTCGTGATCCCCTCCTTCCTGGTCGGGCGCAGCCGGACATGGTGGGGGGTAGGTTCCGCCTAGCAGGGCGTGGGACCGGAGCGGACCCGATTGGTAGAGGACTTTGTTGGGGGGCTGCTACTACTTTGCTGACACCGACGGGACTTTTGCTCGGGTTGCTGTTGGTCGTTGCTGGAGGAGGTGGACTCGTGGAGGGAAGGAAGAGACGGGGCGGGGCCGGGCGGGGCCGACGCCTTTGCTGTCGCGATAGGGCTGCTTGCAGCTGGTGTCGGTCGACCTTCGGGCTATCACCGGCGGTGCCATCTTGGCTTTGTCGGGGTGGTGAGAGGATGGCTGCTGCTGCTGCTGTTGCCTGCTGGGCTCGGCTGTGAGAAGTGCCCTCTGCCCCTGGAGCTGCTGCGGCCGGCGTGGACATCATGGTTGGTGGTATTTTTGCCCCTTCCTTGATGGAGCGGCCGGGGAGGAACGGACTCGGGTGGGAGAGTGCTCAGGAGCCGCTCTCGGGCGACCTATGAAGGTACCTAGGTATACATGCAGGACAATCGGGCGCTGGTGAAGACAGATACCTTAGTAGCTATATAATACCGCATGCATCGGCGCACATCGCTGATACAGACCTTCCCCTCGTATAACCCAACCTACCGCGATGAGCGTCCACGCCGTCCAGTGGTGGTTTATCAGATGATTTGATAATGAAAACCCTTTCTCTTTTATGTGGCGCCCGAAGCCTCGGCGCTCTGTTTATCTTCTCTTCACCTCTTTTCGGCGGTCCCTTTTTTGGAAATGCTAGGAGTGGTATCCATCTTTGATGGCATCCCGCTGATGCTTGAAGTCGGTGGCAGGTCCGAATCCGCGAAATATCGCACTCATCATCATCGCGACCTAGGGCGTCCCAAAGATGCGGCTTTGTAGACGGCTCCCGTACCTAGTTGCAGGCATTCGTTGGCGAGGGAGAGCTTTGCAGCGTCGGGACAAACTAGATTCGGTCAACCACCTACTTTCTGTCTTTGGCATGACGCTGCTAACCGACCAAGTTAGGTGGCGGCACATCATCGCCCGATTGTTTTCGGGCATCGCCAGAGCCTCCCAAACGACTTGAAAGGATGGGATGTGGAGAGGAATTTCACTGCAGGGGTAAGAGTCCGAGGCCATCATTATTGGAAAGCGACGGCCTCATGAAAGCCCAAGGACTCTGATTCTCTTATCAGTCAGTCCTTGTTGGTAATAAAAATGAGCGGCGAGACCGCTTCGGTACCTGCCGACGACCGCGTTCTGGACGGACCCGGACCGAGATCGGCTCGCCTGTCATGTCGTCTCCGCTGCTCCGTTTCTCTCCGTCTTTTCCGTGGTCTGAGCAGCCTGCCTCCGTTCGTCGTCGTAGTCGTATCCTGTCGGTCCGGGTTACGGGACAAAAGGAAACGGACTCAGGTTCCAAGGAGGAGCCCGAGAGCTGGTTATTACGAAAAACGAATGCGAAATACGACGCGCCGGACTAGCATGTGTTGTTGTTGGGTGTGTTTTGGGCTTGGGCGGGTCAGTTGCAAGCTAAGGAGAGGGGTAAAGTTTGGAAGGGAGCCTCGCTTCTCTATGCGGGGACGGCGATTGTCACGAAGGGGTCCATCACGAGGTAGCGGTTTTGCGAGAGATGGACGACACCAAACTCCTTTCTCCTCCGTCGTGTTGCACTCGGCCTTGGCTTTACTTTTTTGCGTTAAAGTGCTGACACATCGTGATGATTCGGGGGTGTTTGGTTGGTGCTCAGGAATCAGGATTGGTCCTCCCACCCACGGACGCAGAGATTGGAGCCGGGATAATGACACGGGAAATACAACGGGGGAAAGATAGACTGAGAAGAAGCAAGACTGAATCATTTATCTCATTTCCAATTTTCTTTTTCTCCGGCCCTTCGAGTCATGGCCGGAAGCAAACCTAGACTCGGAATCGGGATGCCTTTTAAATCTCGAGGTGTGCACCACACTCATGACTTACACGCGGACGGCCCACGCGGTAATCGTGTGCCCAACCGAGAAGTTGCAGTGAGAGTGGGAAAGTTGGGATGGCTGGTTGGAATTGGGACGGGCCATTGGGTATCCAATTTCGGTTATGGCCCAGCGCTGCAGCAGGCTCGATGGAGTTTGGCTCCGTTTTGGGCACACCAGTTGAGCCCGCCGCACCACCGCGGCGCACCATTTTCCAGGTTGGGGGTCGGAAGGCTTTGGTGGAATAACCAGATGGCAAGATGAAGGATTTTGCATGGTCTTCCTGGGCATCGTATTGAGGGCATCGCTGGGCACTGGACCCCTGCCGAGGCATTGAACAAGACCTGAGCCGGGCTTCTTCTGGTGCTGTTCTAGCCCAATTCGTCGCGAGTCAACACGCGTCAGCTGGTGGTGCCCAGCATGCACTGACTTCCCCCGCCGAGAAAATCACCTGTTTTTGCCTTTTCGTCCCAACCTCGACTCGTCCTTTGCATGGTTCCCCCTCGTTCTTTTTTGGTTTCAACCGCGTGTCGAGAATCTTTCTACATACAAGAGACGTTCTCCTATCACCGGCTTATTTGATTGTTGTCCGTCGTCGGTTGTTGCCCCTTTGATGATACGAGGAGAAAAGAGCGACCTAGCCAAGCCATCCAGTAAACGGCCGAAACTGACATTCGTCAATCGTTGCGGATGAATGTCTGTGTGCGTGTATCCAGAATTTGGGCGCACGACGTCGTTCACTCGGCCATCCGCGCCACCTTTCCCATCTATCTTGACTCCTTCTGCCGACCTACCACCAAGGTAGATGAGCCAAGAAACAAGAAAGGAAAAAGCCACAGACAAAAGAAAAGAAAATTAAGTACACAAAGAGCGATGATGGCGGCGCCACCTAAAGAACCCCGGTTCGACAACGCCAAAGCGGCCATCGACGGCTTCAAGCCCTTCCTCCAGCGCGGCGCCCCCTTCCACCCAGAAAAGGACATCCCCTCGCTCGCGGGGAAAGTCATCCTCGTCACGGGAGGGGCGGGCGGGATAGGACGCGCCACCGTCCGAGAGCTCGCCCGCCACGGACCCCCCGCCCAGATCTGGATAGCCGACTTTAAGCCCGACGCCGCGGCCGAGGTGATCGCGGAGATCCAGAAAGAAAACCCACAAGCCGTCGTGCGGTTCCTCGAGCTCGACCTGGGCGACTTCGACAAGGTCCGCGCGGCGGCGCAGAGCTTCCTGTCCCAGACGGACCGGCTCGACGTCCTGATGCTCAACGCGGGCATGATGACCACGCGACCCGGCACCTCCGCATCAGGCTACGAGGTCATGTTCGGCGTCAACTTCATGGGCCACGCGCTCCTGACGCGTCTGCTCCTCCCACGCCTGCTCCAGACCGCCGCCGCGAGACTACCCAGCGCAGCAGAAGGTGAATCGGAGTCGGGCGCCGTTCGCATCGTCGCCACGGGCAGCTCGGGCCACGGCATGGCGCCGAAGCCGGACGGCATCCTCTTCGACAGGTTGCGCGACCCGACGGGCGGCGACCTGACGACCTACAACAGGTACGGCCAGAGCAAGCTGGCGATGCTCCTGTGGGCGCGCCGGCTCGCCCGCGAACACCCGAGCATCACAGTCGTCGTCGTGCACCCCGGCAACGTGCAGACGGGGCTGGCAGCCGCGCTCGCGGCCGAGAAAAAGAAGGAGAATACGGCCAGCGTGTCGCAGCGGCTGTTCGCGCCGGGGAAGCCGCTGGCGGGCCTGTTGGGCATCATGGGCATCAAGACACCCGAGAAGGGCTGCCTCAACCAGCTGTGGGCTGCTACGGCGCCGGAGGGGGTCGTGAGCGGGAAGTACTATTGTCCGGTTGGCGTGCCTGATAGGGAGCTGGGGTTGGCGAGGAGGGGGCCTGAGGCGGATAGGTTGGAGGCGAGGCTTTGGGATTGGTTGCAGGGGGAATTGGATGGTGCTGAGAAGACGAAGAAGGAGGAGGGAGGAGGAGCTGCAGAGGTGGAAGGGGAAGGCTCGCAGACGGCGACGACGGCGGCGGCGACGACAACGAATGGTGTGGAGGGGGCTGGCGGTACTGCGGAGCAGGCTGGGACGGCGGCAAAGCAGGAGACTCCTATAGCAGAGACGAAGTGATGGGCAATGTGATAGATGAGGGGAGGGAGGGAGAGTTGTTAATAATGGGGGCGTTGTTGTTTGGTCGTTGTTGCTGGGCTTCTTCTTGCATGGTTAATCATTCTCGGCAGGCCCGTGTTTCTCTCCTTTTTGGTGTAGCTACCCTTTTCCTGAAAACTGTCCGTAACACCAGCTGTTCATATTCCAAATAGACACACACTTACCATAGTTTGTTATACCATCGCTGTTTTTGCTCTACTCAACTTTTATATCGAGAGGAATAACGTTATCCAGAGTTTTTAAGTTGTTCCGCCAGGGACCAAGAATATGTGCTGCGGAGCACATACTCAGGATGTGCATCGACCAAGGCCGGCCGGCAGGACAGCCGGGCCGACCAAGTGGCGCTGCAGAGTGGAGAGTGCTGGAGGCGTCCGTCTCATACGTTCCAATGTCCTAGATGTGGAAAGCCCAAATTTCTAGCGAGATGTACTGCTACTCTTATGATATCAATGCCATCATGATTTTAGTCTACCAGTGAAACTTTCAAATAGTACTAACGGTGTCGGGAGGCCAATGGGGAAAGGAATAAGCACGTGTGCAAAATACTACTGAATTCTTGTGTCTCTCTTCCAAAGGAAAGCTATCTGTGCGTTGGTGGGGAGAGCGACCTTATAAAGGCTGCTTGGTAGGTAGATGCCTTAGAAGTTGATGCCTTAGGACTGAGGCAACAGCTGCCACGTGAGCAGGTACCTACTATGAACCAACAAACGGATTATTAACTTTCCAAGAGCTCAGGGCCGAGGAGTGGCCTGCCATAGAAACTAAGGCCTAAGGGCCCTCGCAACGCTTAAGCGGACGGAAACATGTACTTTACTTTTCTTTCCGTAGCTCAGGCGCGTCATATGCACCAAGGGAGGCTTCGGGTATTCACGTGGCCTGGCTCACTAGCCACGTGGCCCACTGACGTTAAATATACTACTACTACTACTACTACTACTTAACTTTCCAAGAAGCGATATCTAGTGCCCGTTATCTCTCCTGTCTCTCTTCAAACCGCACAGATAGTATACCAGACCAGACCACCTTTCTGTCCTGGTAACTCCGACGCCGCCGCTGCTTATAAACCAATCGACCAACTTACAGTCCAACCCTCGAATCTTCCCTCCTCCTTCAGTCATACCAAGCAACATTAGCACAACACCCCCCATCTTCCACCAACCTCGTAGCAACAGCCTCAGCACCAGTATACTCCACCAGCCCCAACTCCGGCACGTTTCTCGATCCCGTCATCCTCCACATCTGCACATACCCCCTCGGCCAGTCCGCCATCGCCGCCCACTCGCTCCCCAGCTCCTCCGGCGCAGGCGCGATCTGGTTCGCGTAACCCCCCGTCGTCGTCGTCTGCTGCTGGAACATCCTCTTCACGATCCGGCCGTCGTCGTCCAGCAGAAACCCGTTGATAAAGCCGTAATTCTGCGTATTCATCGCCGCGCGCGATGTCGCCCAGAGGTAGCGCGCGTCGTGAGAGAGCATCACCTCTGCGGACCAGTACTGGCTCGTCGTGTTCGTCGTCTCTGTGATATTCGGAGGGAGAAGCGAGAAGGACCCGTCTTGCGACGTAGGGATCCCGGTGTCGACGTCCAGCCCGTACGCTGCGAGACTGTTGCCCGCCTCCATGACGACGTACAGGTACGTGCCGAGCGGGTGCGCGACGAGGTGGCGCGGGTGGCTACCGTTCGCGACGGACAGGCGGTTCAGCTCGGTCACGATCCCCGTTGGCCCGTCGATGCTGTGCGTCCAGACCGAGTCGCCGTTCAGGTCTGCGCTGTACAAGAGCTCGTTGGAGCGGCGGCCCAAGGCCAGGCCGTGGATCCCGGAGGCCGTGAGGTAGCGCCAGGACTGGGTCGGGGAGCGGGCGGCGCCGGAGTCGGGCTGCAGGGACAGCGCGGCGCCGCACGCTTCGGGGCCGGGCCAGGCCGCGGAGTAGATCCGGTAGGGCGCCATGGCGCTGGAGAGCACGAAGGCGGAGGTCTTGTCTGCGCAGGAGCCCGTGAAGCTGACTGTGCTATTGAGGTGGAGGTTTAAGCCATCTGAGGGGGAGGCTGAGACGGCGTAGCTGGCGAGACGGGGGGCTTGGAGGGAGACGCCGTAGAGGTAGCTTTTGTCATGCTACGAGGAAGGAGGGAGGTACACGGGTTTGTTAGCTGAACTGCTTGCCAGCTGGCATAGGGCATTGGGAGGAGGGTAACGCTATCCTGCTCCAGGTTGCAGGAAAGGTAGAGAAGGAGGACTAACGTTGAAAGAAATCCAGGCGTGCGACGAGAACGCGCTGATATTCCGGCGAAGGGAAAGGCTGTGCGTCTGGTCGTCGAAGTCGAGAGCGTAGATGGCTGCCGGTCCGTTGAGGTTCCCGACGAACATGCGGTGCACCGCGCCGAGGACAACGCTCACTGGCGGCACCACCAAGAAGGCGGCGGCCAGCAGACCGGTGGCGCGCATGTCTCTGTGTCGTTCTTCTAGATTGTTCCTCTAGAGCCCCTAGAAGATTTGCTACAAGACTTGACGACCGACACGACCCGGATCCAGAATTAGATCAAGAACTCCAGGTACCCTGCACGCACGAGTAGGTAGCCTAAGGTAAGGGGATCTTGCGTACCGAGGCCACGCAATCTCCTTCATCGAATTCTGGTTTAGTCTGGTGTTTGCGAAAAAAAAACCAGCTTGGATGGAGCAGTGGTCTAGAAGGTTCCTCTCCGTCTATTTCCCTATCTAGAAGAACCCCCCTCCCCAATTTTTCGCCCATCCGATTGATTAGCCGAACCCGGCTTGTGTCCTCCCAGTCGTCATCGTACGGGAAATAGATGCCCTTGCATGGATTACGAGTGATGCTCGGATGGTCGGGCGGGACTGGACGAAGATGGATCCGGCTAAAACCGGCGCCATAATACTCCTGTAGTTGTGCCCTGCGAATCTTCCAACATGATATGAGCAAATTGACCTCATAGCCATGTCCGCCGTCTACCAGTGCAGTCAGCGAACCCGGATTGCCCATGCACAGCATACACTAATGCAAGCCTTACGCCTGCCGTCATACTTGCAGTTTGTCCGCTAGCTGTCGTGCACGTGCGGGATCTGGCCGGCCGGACTTCGCCAGGAGGTTAGTCAGGTAGTCTCCGCTTAGTAGTACACTCGATGAGCATTGAACTGCGTGGACTATAAACGGGTTTGTTAAAGAAGAAAAGAAAATGAAGATGCACGGATAAGACTCCGCCCTTGAGTATCTCGGTGGTGGTTTGATGGTCAAGTATTGTGACTGTGCCATTGAAGAATTCCGCCACAAGAATAAATCGGGGACGAAATGGATTCAAAGGCGTCATTAGCAGATTTACAGCTCAGGAAAATAGTAGCAAACAGGGCTGGTGAAGAAAAGGGGTAATGGCGAGGAAATAAAATGTGTTGGCTTAATACTACCGATCTGATATGACTGAGTTGGGCCACTCGGTGAGAGGTGGCTCTGGCACAGAGGAACGGGCTAAATAAGCCAACAAAGGCAACAGGTAGTTGGACGACGAAAGATGCTATGGCTTGGTCACTGTTATTGGTTGAAGGATACGACTGGCAAGTCTGTGTTTTGTTTTGACTTGCGGGAGGCGAGGCTCGCCGGGCTGCTCTGGCGAAATGGAAAACGAAGTCATGGATTTAGAAAGAGTAGTGTAGGAAATGGAGAGTAGGGACGTATTTACTTGTCCCTAAGATCCTATAGAGGATCTTCCGGACGCAAAACATAGAGGTTGGGTCGAACCCCGCCGCAGGCAGGCCCGCGTTGGCGGGAGCGGGCGAGCCTGTTCGGAGAGTAAAGGGCTTTGCAAGTGGCCTCAGTGACCTGGGCGGCCGGGCTCGAAATCGGCCTGGCATGGTCGTGGACAATGGTATTCTTGGAAGGCTGTGACTGCTTATTTGATTATTTAGCTCGCTTGCATATTGGTGGTTTTTTCTTCGGGTTTCGGAGTCCACATCTTCATACTAGTAGGTCAGGGGTACTATCTCTCCTCAGCTCCACCCCTTCAGCTACACAAGCGTCCACCCTCTTCTCATATTACGACCTGTACCGCTTTCTACATCAAAAGATACTTCCATTACGCGATTTTCACTGAGAATTTCTGAGCCTCGAATACATTTTAAGCTGAAATACTAATTAGATGACTATGAACCACCTGCGCTGTCCAGCAAGGTAACTGATGGCCGCCGTTCATTCGCGCCGTCAAGGTTCGGTGCCCAAGGCCGGGCCGTGGCGGTTAGAGCTGGCCGACTTTCTAAACAGCTCAAGGTCACAATCCCTTTAAACCTCATACGATCAGCCAGTTGGCAGATCCGGCCCCGAATCCATCACTCCCACTCCTCACTGCTACCATTCTAGCGACCGAAAACAGCAACACTTTCACACACTCCCACTCTTCACGCTCGACTTCTCGTGAGTAGCAGCAAACCCGGCACCCGACTCCCCAGCAACAGACCCAGACCCAGACCCGGCCCTCCTCGCCGCCGCCCCCTGCCTCCACCTCCTGATCACCAGAAACACGGCACCCCCAACAATAGCCACCACAGCAAGAGCCACAACCGCCCCAATCACACCCGCAACCGCATTGGACATTCCTCCAGACCCAGCACTGCCGCCGCTGCTGCTCGCCGTCGTGCCGTCTTGACCATCCCTGAACGCCGCACAAAACGACAACTCGCTCTCACAAACATCACACCACTCCGCCGCACTCCCAATCGACCTCGCCTGCATCTCGTCCCTGAACTTCGGCCACGCCAGCGCCTCCTGCCCCAGCCCGAACAGCGGCCAGGCGCCGAGCTCGCCGTCCGTCCCGTTCCTGAACAGAAACCTCACCTTCAGCTCGGCGTTAGGATCCGCCGGGAAAGCAGCACTGGCTGTCGTGTCCGAGAACAGCTCAAACGCCATGGTGGACGCGTACTCCGGCAGGCCGAAGAAGTCCCCCGACAGGCTCGTCAGGTTCGCGAGCCCGAAGAACGTCATGAACGTGTCGTAGCTGCCCGCGAGCAGCGAGAACTTGAGCGCCGCCTTCCCGGTCACCGTCTGGTTGAGCTGCCGCAGCAGGCCGGCCGCCAGCGTACGGGCGTGTATCGACCGCGCCGGCTGCGACGCGTTGAAGTTGTACCCCCACTCCGCGCTGTCGGCCAGCGTGCGCAGCTGGAACAGCGTCTGCTCGCTGACGGCCCTGGCGGCGGTGGAGGAGGCGTTGTGGATGCGCGCCACGTTGATCAGATCAAAGATGTCGTACGCGTTCTTGTAGCTCATGTTCTCGAGGCGGTAGTCGTAGACGTCCTGCACGGTCGGGTAGAGCGCCGTGTAGAAGTCGCGCGTGGAGGCCAGCGTGGATTTGTAGGAGGCGCTGTCGAAGAAGGTCTTGCCGGCCGCCGCGTTGGCGGGGCAGCCGTCGTCGCCCTTGATCCAGATGGCGTCGGGGGCGTCGGCGTTCTGGCCGTGCAGGACGACGTACTGGTAGCCGTTGAGCGGGGAGGTGCTGCTCGAGCCGTTGTTGAGCGTCGTGCTGGCGACGGAGGCGTTGAGGTCGACCAGAGGCGGGTACAGGCCCTGCAGGAAGGCGGTGGCGGTGTTGAGGAGGATGGACTGGTCCGGGGCGGAGGCGTAGACCTGCGAGGAGACGTATTTGTCGGCGGAGATGCCGTGGATCTGGTGCGGGGAGGTGGAGGAGAGGTAGCGCGAGCGGTAGACGCTGCCGACGTGGAAGTTTTGCTGGGAGCCGAGGCTTGTGAGCTGTTGAGCGCCGTAGTGCTTTGTCGTGCGGTCGCCGTGGCGGGTGAAGACGACTACGCCGTGGACCGTCTCGGCGTGGGCGGGAGTGGTGGCCATGAAGGTGGCCGTTAGGAGGCCGATCACGGCGGCGTGCGGGGCTTTGGGGAGCATCTTGTAAGCTCGCTGTGGAAGGGACTTGTTCAAGTGTGTGAAGGGTCTAGTAGAGAATCTCTCTCCTCCTAGTTGTCCCGTCAGGTCTTCGTCTAGGTTTTAATAAGCGCGGAGTGGAGACCGATTTTCCTCATTGATGCGGGGAGGGTCTGTAAGCTCCAGTCGTGCGGAGATGTGAAGTTTATCTCGAAGTTGTCCGAGGAGCGGAGATGTCAAATCCATTATTCCTCGTTTGACAGTACATCCATTTTCAATCGGGATCTCGGTCATGCAAGCACGGCTGTCGGTCCCCTAGTTGTTGGTTAACATGGGATGTGGCGGGATATAGCGGCTTGGCCTACATCGTGGAGTCTTGGCGACGAGCTGAGAAGCACAGACACTGGGACATTCTCGACGCGGTGGCGCGTTTTGTGAGTGACAATTGGATATGCGGCTGAGTCCAGTAAGGAACGCGATAACACCTTCCTACTCCGTATCTCGCGCCAAGAGGTTGCTGGAGGAGAAGATAGAGATAGAACCAAGGACCCTTCCCCGCGTGGGGTGATGTCTGAAGCGATACGAGCGCTTACAACTGATGCGGTATGGGTAATATTCGCTCATCGAGAGAAAATACCTTAACTAGGCAACTAGGGTAGGTACGTACATGCCCAGCCTGATCCAACCCTCGAAGAAAAACACTGGTGCATCGTACTCGTGAGATCAGAGCTTTGTTCCTTCGCGCACGCTGCTCTCTGTTTGCATCGCGGCGCCCTATGGTGAGGCCTTTATTAGGGCGGCAATTTTGCGCCTAGTTAGTGGTGGCTCATCAAAATCGAGCGCCTCTGCAAACTGACGGTCACGACGGTACAGGACAGCAAAAACCTCGGAGTCGCTGGATTCGCCGTAGAACCCTTATATTATTACTCCTTTCAAAGTCAGCTGTCGGGTCTTCTATCGAATCGCCCACAACAACGACCAAGCCTTTGTCCGTGTCCATAGGAAGTCCCCCCCTACAAAAAAAGAAAGAAATCCAGCGAGGTTTAAAACACCAAAAGATAAAAACAATAGAAAAGGTAAGTAATAGTGTTAGCACACCAAACTTACCAGTTAATACTAGTCACACCTCATTTGACACTGCACACTGATGCCCTCCATTCCGACGACATTATCCATCCATCAAGCCCTCCACCGTTTGGCCATTACGACAAATGTTGCTTCCACCGGCCCTCGCACTCCGCGAGCCATTGTACAACCTGGGTTCGGCCGTATATGCCAATAGGTTACTAGGCCTTTGGACTTTGCTGAGCCTCCGAATTTCTTCTCTCAGTGGGAGACATGCCAGGCATTCTGGCTTGGGGTGTCAACACCACGCTCACTAGATAGGGTTTACGTACAGGTATCCCGTATTACGGATGAGGAGAGCAAGGACCACTCCAGATTGGTTGGCGTGCTCTCCACTGACGAATCTGGGAAAGCGGTCTCGTTGGAGAGTTTTTTTTTTTGCTACCCCCTGGCTTAGCATGTGCGGTATAGGCTGACCTGGGTGGCCATAGCTAGCATCTGCGACGCGAATAAACTGGCACATTGTGTTGCGGTGTATTGAGGAGGAAGAAAGGGACCTAGGAGAGAGGAAATCCGAGTAATATGTGTTTTCACGGAAAGGGAGTATTTAGGAATTGAGCACTCGCGCAACACGGCGGCGGCGAGAACTTGATCTATTCACGCACGTATGAGAATCCCTTGCGGGGTGATCCCGCTTCCGACGCCTGAGCTTAGGTGAAGTCGCTCAGACGATGCGTTGGGGTTGAACCTCGTGCGTCGCTTTCGTTTGGCGACATCGTACATGGTGGTAAGCCTCAACTCAGCAGTACGTGACTCTGGATGGTGAAGCCCTGGCAGAAATTCTGGGCGGCTAAAGTAATATTAGGAGCTTTGCCTTCCATCGGTCTCGGGCGTTGGCGGGAGCGGTGCTGTCGCGTTGGAACGTACCCAGGACCATCACTTTGCTATGACTGTTGCTCGATGGCGATGCTCCTGGCTTGAATCTTGCTTGGCCTTGTCCAGTGTGTGTACGGGGCCGTTGCTCGGAAAGTGATCTCTGTGGCATGGAGAAGGGAAAACAGAGAGGTGAGCAGAGCGGAATGACACAAGAACATCTTTGATACTACGACGAACGAAAAGTAACTGGTAGGCCTATGGTGTTGACTGTAAGGCATGACGATAAAGAACGAGTTGCCGGGAGATATAAAGCTCAAGACAACGAATAAGTCACTCCTATCCCTACATTATCACTCAAATATCCCCTAATTGAACCACCTAGGTAGGTGCCTACCACCCATCTCATGAATTACTGCCTCTTACTTCCCATCATCCTCACCCAGCGTTAGCTCAGACGTAAACCCTTCACACCACCCATAAATACAGCTCGAGGCGAACCCTCCTCCTTCAGCCGTTGATATCGCCGGTTGCCCCGCGAAAGAAGCAGAGGCGTTGCCCCGACGGGAGGACGTGCAGCTCGTGCAGCTCGTGCAGCCCATGCAGCCCTGCACACACTCAATCCTGCACGCCGACTTCTCACACCCTGCTTCTTCTCCTTCTTCTTGTGCTCCTCTCCCAGACAGCAGTAGTTGAGCGTCATGTTCGACGACGCTAGGGCATGGAGTATTCAGATCGGGGACGACGGCCCTCCAGAACTTGCAGTCCGTTGAGCATGAGCTGCATAGCCCCTCTCCGCCCGATGGGCTGGTTGTGGCTCTGCTGGCACTCCGTCGGGTTTGGGGGCAAGTCCTGTGCTTTTGCCAGTGGTGTTCATGGTTGTAGTTGCAGTTCTGATGGCCTTGTAGTCGCTAATGCAGTCGATCATGTATGGCGACGAGAACGACGACGACGAGGAGGACGGCGGTGATGACGTGTTGACGTGGCTCGTGTGCGAGTAGGTATCTCTGCAGGCAATGCAGTCTTTACAGGCCGTCCAGTCCTTGCACCTGAGCGAACTGTCTATCTCGCAGCGCGAGTCGCAGGACATCGACCGCCATTGGGACCTGCTCTACCTGCTACTGGTGGTGTGCTTTTGTTCGGTGTTACCGACGTCCCTCACACCTTTTTGATGATGGGTCTGAGCCTCACAGCTACTGCAGTAGCACCCCGTCTCCTTGCTCTGGCTCGGCTGCGGGTGAGTGCCGAAGCGACCCTCGACGCTATCGCTGCAGCTACTGCCGCGTGTCGTGGACGACTTGCAGCCCTCCGAGCAGCCCACCACGCAGAATGTGTTGTCGCGGGCGCATTTCGGGTCTTGTTGGCCGGCGCTGAGGGTGAGGGTCCTATCACTGATGATGACTTCGTCGGAATCATCATCGCTGCTACTGCTGGTGGTGTTGGTGATGACGGACCTTATGTGAATGGGACACCTCCACAGCCCCTGCTGGAGTTGCACGAGCCTGCTGCTCATGCATTTGTCGCAGTAGCACACAGCGTAGTCTTCCCCGAACCGTTGACGGAACACCTCGGCGGCCGCGTTGAACGAATCCTCGAGCCCCGACGACGACCCGGGTCCGTCCCCAACATCATCGTTATGGTTGACGAACGAGCTCGTTTTTGCTCTCGTGTACTCCCCGTACCGTCTCGGAGCGAGCTGGTGGGTGTGCCAGGCCATATCAATGTCCTTCGTGGGAGAGAAGCCTATCTTGCGAGGGTTCTCGGCGATGAGCGTCATGAACTTCTCGTAGCGGTCTAGAGAACACTGGAGAATCTCCCGCGCGAACGGGCTGTGCAGCCATCCTGCGTCATACATCTTTTGGGTGAAGCGCACCTGCCGGTTGCAGGGAAGAGTACATCCTTCCTTGTACATACCACTTCTTGGCAAGCTGCTGTTAGTGCAGCCCACCAAACCAACACATAATCTCTTAACACACACATTAC